>JAEIJG010001519.1:0-10087 GCA_037289395.1 Beauveria scarabaeidicola
TTATTCTAGGTTATTATAGGTATTTAATATCTTTAAAGGGTATAGGGCTTTATTTATTATATACTAGAATTAGTATATTATAGTATTAGTTACTAATTACTAAGGGCTCTTAGCTCTAGCTTTACCTTTTAGGATAAAGGTTTTTAATAGTTTATCTATTATTACCTTTATTCCTAATTAAGAGGCTAATAGAATTAATATTAGAACTTATTATTTTTATTTAATTAGCTTTTATAATTATATATTATTATCTTAATATATATTCTATCTTCTTAATTTATAAGGCATTAATTTATTAAGAGATACTATATAATAGTATTATAATTATATTAGATAATAAGGAGAGAAGGTATTAGGCTTCTCTTTCTAATTTATATAATACTAATTTATTAAAAAAGAGGTACTATTTAATCTCTTTAGTTAGTATAAGCTAAGGACTAGTTACCTCTTATATATCTTTTCTAAAGCCTTATTAGTCTATAGTTAGTCCTTAAGGATAACTACTAATTAGTGTTAAAATAGGGTAGGTTAGTTTTAGTGGTCTTAATTAAGTAATATAAAAAGGGTTCTATTTATATATATCTAAGGCTATCTATAGTTAAGTTACTATAGCCTCTATAGCTTATAAGTAAAGTGGGGCGAATTAGCTCTTCTAAAGTATAACCGGCTATTGCCTAAGGCACCTGTGTAATTAGCCGCTTAAGCTAGTGCCTTAAGTGATACTATCCTTTATATTATTAATACTATAACTTACTTTTAGGTAGCTAGGTTTATTAGGAACCCCTCTAAAAGCCCTTCTAAAACCACTAAGTCCCTCTAGGAAGCCCTCTAAACCTACTAGATTAACACCTACCTTAGCCTACTAGAATAAATTATCTATAATACTAGTAGTAACTTTATATCTACTAAATTTAAAGAATATACTAGGAAGCTATATATATAGGTATAGTAAGTACCTATAGAAGCCTATAATAGTATTAGTCTTATAGAATAATACTATACCCCTCTCTAAAGAGTATATAAGATTATCTAAGAAGAGTCTAGTAGCTACACTATAGCGCCCTAGTATCTATAGATAGTAATAAAAGCTATTAATAATACTACTAAACTAGATAGACTAGTACTTACCCTATTAGTCTTTAGTATATACCTTAGAATATTTACTAACTCCTCTCTATACCTAATAGTTACTAAGTATATCTTTACCCTTTAAAAGGTAATAGCTAGAGTATAAAAGGTACTAGTAAGGCGTTAAGTATAGGATATACTAAGGATAAGGAATAGCCCTAATATAACCTCTTTATATTATCTCCTACTATAGTTAGACATTTATATCTAGTAAGAAAAAGAAGGCTAGATTAGCCCTTATAAATTAGCTATAGTAGAGGATAAGAATTATATAGTAGAGTTACCTAGTAGCCCTATAGTCTTCTATTTAATTATAATATAACCCTTTCTTACTAATTAATAGCTAGAAGACACTAAAGATACTAATAAAGATAAATTTAGTAGCTAAGAAGATAATATAACCTTTAAAGATAAACTATATAATACCCTAGAACTAGCTAAATTCTCTAATAATAATAACGCCCCTAGCGCCCTAATTAATACCCCTAATAATTCCTCTATAGAAGAAAACTTACTAGAGGATTCCTCTATAGAGAATATAGTACTTATTATTACTAATTAACCCCTTAAAGTAGCCCTAGCTACTATATATCCCCTAACTCCCTCCTAGAGCCTAATCCCTAGTATATTAAATCCCTATATTAGGATATACTAGAAGTATTAGTTAGTATTATATTAAAAAGTATCCTAGAGCTTATAGGTCTTTTTATCTATAAAGGAGTATTATAATATAGACCTTATAGTTACCTTTTAAAAGTTAAGCCTAATTAAAACCCCTAAAGTACTATTCTAGGCCTTATTATAAAAGGAGATTAATAACCTATTATCTTATAATATCTTTAGGTTTATCTAGTTTAACCCCTAAAAATACTATAATAAGATATTTAAAACCTAAATAGTATATAAGATTAAAAATAAAAACACTAATAAGCCTTATAAGAAATTAAGACTTATAGTCTAAGGCTTTAATAATAGAGCTAAGGACTTATTATTAACCTAGTTACTAATAATATAGAGGATAAGCTAATAGCTAGTTTTTACCCTAGTACTAACCCTCTTAGAATAAGGCTATACCCTCTAGTATAAAGATATTATATAAGCCTATATCTAGTTAATAATATACTTATAATATACTATCCTAGCCTAAGTCCTAGAAGGCCTATACTTACTATACCCGTTAAGAATAATTATAGAGGTTCTAAAGCCCTTATATAGTATTACTAAGAGTAGTACTTACTAGTAGGTAATATACTTAGTATACTACTAAGAACGCCTAAAGATAAAGGTCTTAATATATAACCCTTACCTACTAGTTACCTCTAATAAGAAATTTAATATTATTAGGATATAAATAGATAATATAATTAGCCTCTTTAATACCTCCTTTAGTGACTTAGAAGAGGCTAAGTTATAGAAGGTAAAGCTAATAGTAAAACTAAAGGAATTTTTTACTAAAGGGAAGCCCTTAACTTTTAATAATTACTAAATCACCCTAGAACCTAATAGGTTAATCTAAATTATTTAAAAAAGGTAAGCTATTAAGCTATAAGTACTTAAAAACCTAAAAGAATATATTAAGTAATAAGCCTATAGTATATATCTTATTATAATCTACTAGCTAGAAGCCTCTTATAACCTATTAGTTACTATATAGTTTAAGGCACTAGAGGAGAAGTAGTTTAAGTAGCTTTATACCTAAATCTAATAATAAAAGGATAATAGTAACTAAAGACTATACTTCTAGTAGCTAAACCTTATTAAGATAAAGCTATATATCTTTATAGATAGGTTATTTATAAATAACTAAGACCTAAGCTTATAGTTAAGATATATAATTATCTTAAGTATTAAGGTGCTCTTAGAAGACTTTAAAATAATAATTATAGGTAATATTATTTACTAGAGCTTAATAAAATCTAAATATATAATAAGGAGTACCTTAGCCTTTAAATTATATAGTATAGTCCTTAAAGTAGATATTAGATATACCCTATCTACTATACTAGACTAGATTATAATAAGCTTAAGTATATAGAAGATCCCTATAGTTATTTATACTAACTCCTTATCTCTTTATAAATATCTAATAAAGCTAGGTACTATTAAGGAGAAGTGCCTAATAATTAATATTATAACACTTTAATAGTTATATAAGTGGTAAGAGCTTACTAAGATCTACTAAATTAATAGTAATAATAACCTAGTAGATATAATAATAAAAGGTACCCCTAATAAGTCCCTAAAGGAGTTAATTAATAATAATTAGCTTATTATTTAAGTCTAAGGCTAGATTAATAAGAGGTTAACCCTAGAGGCCTTAACTCCTATAGCTTAACTAAAAAAAATAATACTAGTATTATAATACTAGAGGTATTACTTAACTATAGTTAGTTAAGCTACCTAGTTTATTAATAATTACTTAGACTAATAATAATTAATTATATTATCTTTATTTTTAGTTATTTAATATAGTTAATTATATTATTACTTTTTATATAATAAATACTTATAATAATTATTTTTTTATTTTATATTTAGATCTTTTACTTTATTCTTTACTATATAGTTTAATAACTTTACTTAGTTAGATTTAAATATAATAAGTATAATATAAGTTATAATTAGTATCTTATACTTAAAGAGCTATACCTAGTATAGCTAAAGCTAAGTGCTATACTACGTGACCTTTTGTGCGCCTATGAACACTTGATTAATTAAGAAGCCCTTTTCCACCTTTGTTATCTAATTGGGATACTTGCAATCCCAACACAGGATAATCTTAGGTTTTCCAATTTTCTTTCCAAAAACTCTGCAGTCGACACATGTAGCCAAAACCTTTCTTTTCTTCTTCACGAGATGCCCTCACCCGTATTATCGATGCTACACGGGCGAGTGTGACTCAATCGGCAACGCTCCATTTTCTCGTGTGTGTTTTTTTTAGCGGCCAATTCCACGTTCTTGAAGAGGTAACATCTTGCTCGGCCCTCACTTTTACCACATCACACCGTACTTTGCAGCCTTTGTTGCACTTTGTTGCCGCACGCCAGTGTGAACGAACGACCAGGATCGTTAGGCAACAACCCGAACAGCTTGTGCCACTCCCCCCCCCACACCATCTACCATACGAGTCGATAAACGGTAGATGTCTTTTTCTCATGACCTTATATAAACTCTTCATCTTTCCTCTTCTGTCTCTCTTATTCACTTTTCCCTCTTCTTCCTCAGGCTCTCTCCTCGTCAACTTCAACCGTCCTCATTACGCAGCGACTTGGCGCTTTGTCTGGGTCTACACCAGGCGGCGACTTGATCTCACCGCAAACGCTACAATCTAGAGATCAGCAATAAAGAAATCATGGATCCTCTGCAAGCTGTTCAAGATGCCATGAGCGGCAACGAAAACGACAGCTCGGGCATCCCCTCACCGCAGTTCGCGCTCCTCAATTACTTTTTCCCCGGGTACTCGATGCTCGTCTCGACGCTCAACACCAGCCTCGGCGCCGACTTGAACCAGTACTTGCCCTTCATCATTTCCGCCGTCGCCGTCGTATTTTCCTGGCGCTACGTCTGCAACACAGTCATGGACCACGTCGAGGCCAGCTTCATGTCCTCCTTCACCGTCCACACCGACGACGAGACGTACAACATCCTCATGTGGTGGATGACCCATCAGCCCTTTTGCCGCGCAACGCGCAACTTTGTCGTCAACACGTCCGTCTACTCTCGCAGCGACTACCTCTACCGCTCTCACGACCACAGCGATGACGACCACAGCGATACCGACGACGAGCTCGACAGCCGCCGGGACGTCGCCGACGCCGCCCGAGGAGTCCAAGGAGACGGCCTTGCGCTGTCCTCTAGCCGCGGCAAGCACGTCCTCCATTACACACCCTCGGCCGGCACGCACTGGTTCTGGTACCGGGGCCTCCCGTTGCGCTTCGCCCGCCGCCAGACAAAGGACAAGATCAGCCTGCGCAACCCCAGCGAGCAGGAGGAGCTCTGCGTATCCTGTCTCGGCCGCAACCCGGGCATCCTGAAGCAGCTCCTCGCCGACGCCCGGCTCCTCTACCTCCGAAAGGACGACCGCAAGACCATCATCTACCGTGCCACCAGCTCCGTCTCCTCCTACGGCACTGAGAGCTACTGGCAGCGCTGCATGGCCCGTCCCAACCGCGACTTCTCCACCGTCATTCTCCCGGAAAAGCTCAAGCAGGACATCATTGCCGACGCCGCCGACTACCTCGAGCCTTCTACGCGCCGCTGGTATGCCAACCGCGGCATCCCCTACCGACGAGGCTATCTCCTCTACGGTCCACCCGGCACCGGCAAGAGCTCTCTCAGCGTCGCTCTCGCCGGCTACTTTCGCATGAAAATCTACATTGTCAGCCTGAGTTCCGTCACGGCTACTGAGGAGCACCTTGCATCGCTCTTTGCGGAGCTCCCCACCAACTGCATCGTGCTTCTGGAAGACATTGACACGGCTGGCCTGTCCCAGACGCGTGAGACCAAGGAAGATGAGGACAAAGATAATAGTGACAAGACTCCTGCTCAGAAACAGCTTTCTCTCTCTGCGCTTCTAAATATTCTCGACGGTGTTGCCGCGCAAGAGGGTCGCGTGCTCATAATGACCACCAACCACCTCGAGAGTCTCGACAAGGCCCTCATCCGCCCCGGCCGAGTGGATATGATCATCCCCTTCTCCCTCGCCGATGCCGACATGTGCGCGTCCATTTTCAGGGCCATTTACACCCCCTTTGACGGCGAGCTCGGCGAAGGCGCCCTGGCCAAGGGCCATGGCAAGAGGACGCTCATTGACGAGATTGCTGTTCTCGCCAAGGAATTTGGCCGTCGCATCCCCCCGGACGAGTTCAGCCCTGCCGAGATTCAAGGTCTGCTCCTGCACCATAAGCGCTCCGCGCAGACGGCCGTCGATGCCGTGGAGGAGTGGGTGGTGCAGATGCGAGTGGATAAAAAGGACAAGGCGGAGAGGGAGAAGAAGGAACAGGAGGAAAGGGAGCAAAAGCAAAAGGAAGAGAAGGAGAGCAAGGATAAAAAATCAAAGGAGAAAACGGCCAAGAAGAAGGGAAAGAAGAAGGGTGGCAAGGACAAAAAGAAGCACGAGGATGAAGACGACACGGGCAATGAGGAGGATAAAGACGACACGGAATACGGCGACGATGAGAGCGACGAGGACGATGGCAAAAAGAACAGCAAGGGCAAAGGGAACAAGGATGGAATTGAGAAGCAAAAAGAAGAGCCAGTGGCAGCAATGCCTAAAACAGATACAGTGCACCAAGAAAAGCACACCAGTCGAGGCTCCTCTGATTCGGGGTACGTCGCCCGATAGTACATAGCATTGCATAGTAACGGCGTTTGTCTTTTCGAGCCATAATATACACATGACGACTAAATACATGCGACTGCCTTTCTTTTGCACCGTGCAATATCCGCCATGCTTCTACATTGGTAGCCTCGACGCGACATGCTCGGCCGCTGCCTTGCCCGCCCTCCTGCCAAAGACCGTCCCAGATGTGAGGCCACTGCCCCCAGGATAATTACCGTAAAACAGGCCACCCAGCATCTCGCCAACGCAGTATACGCCCGGAATCAGCTTGCTGTCGCCGCCAACGAGCTGCGCCGTAGCGGGATCCACGCGCAAACCGCCAAAGGTAAAGGTAATGCCACACGTCACCTTGACGGCCAGAAACGGCGGCCTGGCCACTGGCAGCGCCCAGTTGGACTTTGGCAGCGCGAGGCGCGTCCCCGTGGAGAGGCCGTCTTTGATGGCGGGGTTCCACGCCGCGGCGGCGTCTGCGGGCCGTGCGTGCACGGCGTCGTTGTACGCGTGAATGGTCGCGAGAAAGGCGTCCTTGTCCGTGAGGCCGCGCGTCACACAAAGATCGGCGAGCTCCTCAAGCGTGTCGGCTTCAAGTCGCTCGGCGCGCTCCTTGCGGTACTCCTCGGCGCGTAACCAGCCGCTTGTGTGCGCGTCCCACATTTGAAACGCCGTGTGCGCGGGCTGCTGGAGAATGGCGCGACCAAACTTGGCATATGTGTAATTGCGTAAGTCTTCGCCTTCATCCACAAAGCGCTTGCCGTGAATGTTGAGCATCAGTCCCAATGGATAGCCGGACTTGGTGTGCTCATTCGATGCCAGGCGATCACCTTGATTCGGGTCAGCATTGGCCGCGTCCCAGGCGACGGAGTGGCAGCCTGCCCAGTCGCCTACGGGCTGTGCGCCGAGTGATTCCTGTGCGAGCCGCAGGCAGTTACCGGTGTTGTATGGCGTGCCGCGCACGGCGGCCTTGTCCCAGCCTGCGCCGAGAAAGCGTCTGCGCATCGCCGCGTTGGCTTCAAAGCCGCCAGCCGCCAAGATCACCGCTCCAGCTTTGATACTCACCTCTTTGCCGTCACGCCTGACGCAGGCGATGATGTCTCTGCCCTCTGCCGCATGCTGCAAAGCAACAAGTTCGGTAGAAAAGTACACGTCTATTCCGTGCTTGCGAGCCGCGGCCCTTTGGTCGTCGATCAGGCTTTTACCGCCATCCAACGTCTTCAGACACAGACCACCCCAAAATTTGAGTTTCCCATCCACCTCGTACGCTTGGCGATTAAACGACAGCGAGAAGCGGATGCCGTTGCCAGCGAGCCACTTGACTGCCGTGTTCGATTCTGAGACGAGAGCGTGGCAAAGGCCCTGGTCGGACTTATCCTCGCAAACACGACGGATATCGCTGAGGAAATCATCCTGTGTATATGGGGCGAGCTCAATCTTGACAGCCTGCTCCTTGGACACGTTGCCCACCAACGGGAGGACATCATTCAGCCCATCGTGCACAACACGGTACGCACCCGCTGTGAAGAAGGAATTGCCGCCTGCCCACTCCTCGGGGCATCTGTCTATTAGAACGACATTTTGGGCTCCAGATTGGCTGGCAGAGAGTGCTGCAGAGAAGCCCGCGTTGCCGCTCCCAACAACGAGCACTTGGCATTCTGGCGGGGCGGCAGGCATGATGCCACGGTCCAGAACCTAGATGTGGCGACGTACCCTCTGCGATCACCAAAGCTGATAAGAAAGTTTAATCGCGCAAGTTGTCGACATCAAACGAGCAGCTGCGTTTTATATCCCCACCATGAGGCATTTGGCTGAACCAGTGGAGAGGTCATGACGTTGTAGGAGAGATGATCTGGTCAAGGGCTCGGGTGTAGGGTGGGCAGTGGCAGCGCGCCGACCCAAGCTCCGATAGTACGCCGAGCCACAAACGAGCCAACCGATCGAAGCAGATTCGCTGCCGTCAATTGCAAGCATAATTCAAGGGCGCGATGTCTGACTTGACGGGTGATTCTGGGATAATAAATACACCAGACCTTACCGTGGATGTTGAAGCTCTTGCCCCTGGTTTCTGGGCCGATTTTCGGGAGCCGATCCGATCAAGGACGCGAACACGAGCCCCGGACTGCCTTGAACCCTTCGTGTGAGACCCGATACGTACGACTTGGAGACGAGACGAACTGGTTGTGCAATGTGCGGTAGGATTGCGAACGCGATTACCAAGCAAAACTAATGGTAGATCCGGCATCTTAGATGCGGCGTAATAAATGCGAAGGCATGGGTGCTATATCATAAATACGAAACTAAGAACAAGGCTGGCTACGGCGGACTATAGGTGCCTTCGTCCTAATTAAATTATACATACATCTATCACGTACGTGTTATTATAATCACGCCTAAGGCGTATTATATAGGCCTAGTTACTAGGTAACTCTATTACATATACGCGTATTAGGGCAGAACTTATAAGTATAAACTTATAGAAGTATAAATATTTATTTTCTAGCCTACTTTAAATTTTTTTCTTTCTTTTATAGCCTTAATCTAATTAGTATATTTATAATTTTCTTAATTCCTTTTTAGTTATTTTTATATTTCCTTTTTTTAATATATAATCCCTTTTTATTTAATACTTATTATATATTACTTTATATTATATTAGTAGTACTTTATTATCTTTTTATTATATTTTAGCCCTTCTTTATATAAATTTTTATTAACCTAAATATCTTTATAGTAAATAGTTTTTTTATATTTATAATTAATACTAAAATAGCTAGTATTAACCTAACCTTATTTAATTTCCTTTAGCTAGATAAGCTCCTTAGTAAATATATCCTTATAAATAGTAATAAGCTAAAAAAGGCTAGTTTAAAGATACTTATAACCTATATAGTTATTATAAAGATATATAGCTAGCTTTAAAAGGATATTTAGAAGTATATTTATAAATATAGTAGTAGGGTATATTATAAGCCTATATAAGCTATTATTAGATATAAACTAACTTATATAATCTAAAATTTAATAATTTATTAAGTATAAGCCTATATATAACTTATATAAAAATAAAATAGCTCTTATAACTAATTTTAAGTACTTATAAGCTATTAATATATTAGTAAAGTACTTATATAAAGATAAATATACTAGTATTAATATATATAAGAATTATTATAAGGGAAATAGTAAGTTTTTACTTTATATAAGTATAACTAGGCTCTTATAAAGTTATACTAACTATACCTATATCTCTACTACTAATAAATACTTAAACTATAATAAGTAAGCCTAAATAGACTAAAATTAGTCTTATATTAATATATTTATATAAAAAAGAATACTCTAGTTAAGCGTTCTTCTAAGAATATAGTAGAATAGACCCTTATAAAGAGGGCTAAGAAGGTATAAGTTATTTTAAATAGTAAGGAGTCTAAGCTAGGCTTATATAAGGCTATAGATAACTTTATTACTAGTGTATTAGCTAGTATAATTTAGAAAGTGTCTAATTTATTTAATATTATAGCTAATTATAAGAAGAAGTAGTAATTAGGCTTATATAAGCCTAATCTAGAGTTTTTTTATTATAAAGATTTATTTTAGTTAGGTTTTTATTATACTAGAGTATAC
>JAEIJG010001520.1:0-10086 GCA_037289395.1 Beauveria scarabaeidicola
TATTAATAACTATAAGTACTAAGATAATTCTCTAGGTTAAGGGGATAGAGGTTAAGGTATATATTTAAATAAAGTCTTATTTAAGTACTTATATAAACCCTTTAACTACTAACCTTACCTTAAATTTAATAAGCTAGTTATTTTAGTTAAGCTTAAGTTAGAATATAAGTTTATTTTTTAGAATCTTTTAAGAACTAAAGACTACTAATTATTTAATAAATTTAAAGACTTTAGCTCTTATAATTTATTTAAACTTAGTAAATATAGCTTTAGTCTAGCCTTTTTTATTAGGGCTATAAAAGGCTTTTTTCTAGCTATTAGGTATACTATCTAATACCTTTTTAGCTACCTTAATCTTCTTTTTAATAACTCTTATAACTTTATAGATAAATTATTAAGTAGCTAAGCTTAGCTTATAACTAGGTGATTCTAGTTAATAGTTAGTAAAGGCTAAGTTAAGATTAAGATTTATAAGGGTATATTTAGGGTTAACCCCCTCTAAGTTTATATTAGTATTTAACTATAATAAGAGTGGAATAGGAGCTAGTAGCTCCTAAAGTTATCTATCTTAGTATTAGGGCCTAGACGGCGTATAGTAAGGAAGAGGCACTAAGAGTATAGGTAGCTCGTAGCGGGGATATAGGGCATAAGCATAGATATAGGGCTTAGTCACGTAAGAAGTATATAAGTACTTAGTTATAGCGTTAATATAACTAAGTATTAATAGGGTAATAATAATTCCTATAACTATAAGTAACTTACCTTTATATATAACTAAATATAAGTACTTTTCTTATTATAACCTTATAAGATTATTACTATAAACCTATTTAATAGGTAAGGAGACTATAATAAAATTATTATAATTATATATAATAAATAATAATAAGGAACTATTAGTAAAGAAAATATAATAATATAAGATCTTACTAAGGAGTATATTAAAAGAATACTTAAAGATATTAGTAATATATCTTTAGTAGTAAAAGTCTTAAGTAACTTAGAGATAATTAATAATACTTTTATAAAAGAGGAGTTATAAAGCTATCTTATATAAGGAGCTAGTATATAGTAATATAAGAAAATAATAAAGCTATTATAAAAGGCTAAGAAAGGGGAGGATATTATATTTAGACTAGATCTTAAAGTATTACTAAAAAAGGAAAAATAGAAAAATATAATAATAATATAGCTTCTTAATATATACTTTAAAGGGAAATTATATATTAAGTACTAAAACTTCTTAATAATACTCTAGACTTACTTTAAAATAAATATAGATAATTATATAAAGGACTAAGAAAAGGTAATATATATAGCTTTTTACTTATAAAGAGAGGCCTAGAAGTAATAAAGTAGCTACTTTAAAGATACCTTAGTAGGGAAGTATAAGGGTTTTATATAAGAAGAATTCTATATATAATATAAAAATAAACTAAGAAATAAAGATATTAAGGCTTAAAGGGTAATATAAGTACTTATTATATATTAATAAAAAGACTCTAAGTTAGTAAAAGAGTACCTTTAATATTTTAAAGATATAATACTAGAGCTACTAAATATATTAGCTCTAAATATAAAGATAATATAAGTAATAAAGTATATATAGGAGTAGATTAAGATAGCCTTAAGTAGTAGTAATATACCTATAATATAAAAGCTACTAGAGTCTTAAGTAGAAAATATAAAGAGAGTAGTAGGTATAATATACTAGACTAGAAGAATAGAAATAGTAAGGCTACTATAGGGGACCTTATAAGGACTAGTAATATTATAAGAAGGTACTAGTAATATTATAAGATATTTTAAGTATAGAGGGGTAGGATATATTTAGAAAGACTATATAGTACCTTACTACTTAATCTATTAATACTAGTTATATATAATAGTAAAGTATATAGATAGTAACTCTACTTTATTTAAATAGATAGTAAGTAATAAACCCTTTATAATACTACTAAATAATATACTAGTAAAGTAGATAAGATTAGAGGATTAGGATTAATAAGAAGCTTACTACTAACTATACTTAAGGAAGGAGATTATAGTAAAGATATATTAAAGATAAAGCTAAGAAACTATATTAGTCTTCTTAAATATAAGAAATAACTTTAATATAATAAATAAGAGTCTAGTAACTAAAGATTAAATTTAAGAGCTAGATATAATAAGCTTACTAATAAATCCCCTTAAGTTAATAAAGTTTTATTATATATATAAATAAATAATAAAGATATTATAAATTATAAATAACTTAGGTATTAAAAGAGAGTAATAAATATTATTTATAATTATAAATATCTTATTATAAATAATATTAGGCTTATAATAGTATATTAAGAAGAATATTATATAGTAATATAAAGAAAAGAAGTAGAACTTTCTTATTTAATAAGGAGATATTAAGTTAATTATAAGCTTAAAGGAACTCTATAAAGTAACTAAGGAGGTAAGGATATATATAATAATAATAAGGGAATTAGAAGAGAAGGGGAAGAAAAGAAGTAAGAAGATAGTAATCCTAAAAGAATACTATAACTTTAGTTAGGTATTCTTAGTAAAAGAGGTAATAAAGCTACTAACTCTTAATAGGCTAATATATATAATTAAGATTAAAGATAAGAAAATACCCCTATAGGGATTTATTTATATACTTTTTATAAGAGAGCTAGATAAACTCTATAAGTTTATAGATAAGAGACTAAAAAGGAGTTAGATTTATTAGTCTATAAGCCTAGTAAAAGTACTTATATTATTTTTACTAAAGAAAGAAGATAAGTTATAATTATATATTAACTACTATAGGTTAAACTAAGTAACTTATAAGAATTATATATTATTATTATTAATTATAGAAATCCTAGATTATATTAAAGGAGTAAGGGTTTATATAAAGCTAGATATAAAAGATACCTATAGATAGCTATATATCTATAAGGGTAATAAGTAAAAGATAGTATTTTACTACTATTATAAATACTTTAAGTATATAGTCTTATTATTTAGACTAATAAGGGCGCTAGTGTTATTCTAAGAATATATTAACTATATATTATATAAAAAAATTAATTATATTTATATAATATACCTTAATAATATCTTAATATTTAATAAGGATATTATAAAGTATATATAATATATCTACTAGGTATTAGTAAAGCTTAGAAAAGTAAAGTTATACTTAAACCTTAAAAAATATAAATTTAATATAACTATAATAAAATTCCTAGGTTTTATAATAAAATAAAGGAAGATTACTATAGACTAAAAATATATTAAGGCTATTATAAGTTAGCTAAAGCCTAGTAATATTAAGGAGATTTAGTTATTCTTAGGATTTATAGGGTTCTACTAATAATTTATTAAGAACTTTAGTAAGATTACTCTACTACTTATAGAAAGGATAAAAAGAAATATAAAAAGGAGGTTTTAGCTAAGTACTAAGGAGCTTAAAGTATTCTTAAAGCTAAAGCTAGCCTTTAATAAGGCCTTAATACTAATATAGTTTAACTAGAAGGCACTAACTTAGGTAGAAGTAAATATATTAGACTTTATAATTAAGGTGGTATTATTATAGTTATAAGGAGGTCACTAGTATCCTATAGTATTCTTATTATAAAAGCTCTATAGAGTAGAATTAAGATATTAGATATTAGATATAGAAATATTTATAATACTAATAGTATTTTAATAATATAGGTACTACCTAGTATATCTAGTATATATAATTAATATTATTATAAACTACCTTAACTATAATTACCTTATAAGGAAGAAGAACCTTATTTACTATTAGGTAATAGTGTTAAATAAGCTATTTTTATTTAACTTTAAGATTACTTTCTAACTAGGGAAATTAAACTTAGTTAATATACTATTAAAAAGAGGAGATTATAATAATAGTAAGAAGGCTAAGGTATAAGGAAATAATATAATCCTAGGGTTCTTATAGTGTTTTTATAAGGAAGATAGTAATATAGAGAAGGAGGAGTATTAACTAAGGCTAGTAAGAATAATAATATAACTATATAGTAAAAGGGTAATTAAGATATAAGAAGATAATAGTAGAGATATAAGGTTAACTAAAGAGGAAGCTTAGGTACCTTTAGTAGATAAGATATAAAAATACTAGTAAAAGGATATCTTTATAGGGATAGTATAAAAAAGAATTTAAGAAAGTAAAGAGGATAGTATAACTATATAAGGAGAATATTAGAATATAAATAACTATAGACTTTTATATAAGAATAGAAAAGTATTTATACTAATAAGGATAAGGTTAAAGATCTTATAATTATATTATAATAACCTTATAATAAGCTACTAGGGGGTATATAAGATAAGGAAGTAGATTAGGTAATAATTCTTCTAGTAGTTACTAAGAAAAGATATAATTATATATATTAACTCTTATTATATTTATTAGATTATAAAGAGGAGGTAATACTAACTATATAACTACCTTATAATATTACTAATATTAGCCTAGCCTTTTAAGGAAATTATAATAAATATAATTACTAGCCTCTTAGAGGTTTAGAGAGATAGAGGAAAGTAGAATACTATCCTAGTAATAGTAGATAGGCTTAGTAAGTAGAATATCTATATTACTATAAATAAGAACCTTACTAGTAAAGGGCTTATAAATATTATCCTTAAGAAGGTTATAGTATACTATAAGATACTAAAGGGTATTATATTAGACTAGGGATCTATCTTTACCTCTAGGTTCTAGTAAAGCCTCTACTACCTATTAGTAATTAAGTAATAACTTAGTATTATATTCTATCTTTAGATAGATAGCTAAATAAAGTAAATAGACTAGGTAGTAGAATACTACCTATAAATATTTTATATTATAGATTAATTAGACTAGCTATTATACCTTCTAATAGTATAATTTATATATAATATAAAGATATAAGTATCTACTAATAAGACCCTAGTAAAGATATTATAAGGGTATAACCTAGTAATCCCTATACTATTAGGTCTATAAGATATAATAAATATTTAAGTAAGGTCTAGAGTAAGGTTATAAGAGGCTACCTAAGAAGATATAATAAAGTACTTATAAAGAGCCTAGTAGGCTTAGGTATAATAGTATAATAAGGGAAGAAAAGAGAAGTTATTTATAATTAGTAACTAAGTCCCCTTATTAATAAAAAACCTATACCTATAGTAATTATATTAAAAGCTTATAATAAAATATATAAGACTATATAAGATAATAAAATAAGTAAAGATAAGTAAGTTAATATATTAAATAAGCCTACCCCTTAAGTTATAAGTTTATAATATCTTTAATATAAGCTTATTAGAATTATATAATAAATAACTAGGTTAAGATAAAGAAGTAAATAATAGTATATTAAAAGGGGAGGATAAATATAAGGTTAAGAAAATTATAAGGTATAAGTATAAAGGGAAAAGACACCTATTTTAAGTAAAGTAGGTAGGCTATAATAATAAAGAGAACTCTTAGCTAAGATAAAATAACTTTACTAAAGGAGTTATAGTTAAGGAATATAAGGAATAGTTATAAAAATAAAGGAGAGAGTAATAAATAAGTAATAAAGAAGTTATAAGGATAAAAGGGGAAAAATAAAATAACTAATTATAATTTAATAATAAGTTTATAATAAAAAAACTATAGCCTAGGTTTTTTAACTATCTAATAAATAAGTAATATCTTTATTATAAGTATAATAATAAAAATAAAGTCCTTAGTATATAGTAAATATATTATAATATTACCTTATACTAGTAAAGAAATAATAAAATAAAATCCTAGGGAGGAAGTTATAATAGAGTTATAAAAAAGTAATAAGGAAGCTATATCCCCCCTATTTAAGAGTAAGAGAAGCCTTAGGATATTTATTAGGAGTATCTTACTAAGATATAGTAAATATAGTAGTTATAGCCTTAGCCTTATAATAAGTCTACTTATAAGTCTACTAAATATTTATACTAGTAAACTTAGTAAACTTAAAGCCTTTAGGTAATAAGGGTATAGAAGAGAATTTAAGTCTATAAGCTTAATATTATTATAAGTTAGTAAGTAAAAGATAATAAAAATATTATAAATATATAATAAGGTATTAGAAACTAGAAGTAAGATAGTAAAGATATTTAAGCTAAGATATAGTAATAGTAGTAATAGTCTTATAGTTAGCTTCTTATATAGTAGTAGTAATAGGGTTAATAATAGGCGTAAGAGTAAGAGTAAGGATATTAAAAGTAAGCTATAGGGTAATAGTGGTAGTAATAGCTTATATAGTCACTACTTAGTTAATATAAAGAGACTAATAGTAGTAAGCTCTTACCTTAGCTATAATAAACTTATAATAACTAGTAATAACTTAGTAACTAAGAGACTTTTAAGTAGCCTATAAAGTATTAATAATAAAGGCTAAGTAAGGTTATAACTAATATATAATAAGGGGGGTACTATAATACTAATAGTCCTAGAATAAGCTATATACTTACTATTTACTCTTAGTAAGTATAAGATAGTCTTTATTACTATAGAAGTACTTTATATACTTTAGAGATCTAGCTATATAATAGTAAGTTAGTAAAAGACTAGGGGTAAAGATATAATAACTTACTTAATTAGCTATAATAGTCTTCTTAGTACTAGGAGCTATAAACTATATAATATAAATAGTAAATATAGGTATAAATAAACCTATAAGTATATAATAAGTTAGTAAGGAGGAGATAGTAAGGATAAAGTATATATATAGGGGACTTATATCCTAAGTACTAGAAAAGAGTTAGTAGGGGGGGAGTAATAGAGATATAATAAGGTACTTACTTATATTTAGTTATAGCTACTACTATAGTAATAGTCTTAGGTTAAGGTATAGGGTTAGACTTATAAGGTTATAGTTAATAAACTATAAGACTATAAGGAGGATAAATATATATAAAAAAGGTATAGTATAGTAAGAGAGTAGTTAGGTAATAAGAAGTATAAAGTAATAATATAGTAAGGGAATAAGGAGAGAATTATATAAAAACTAGAAGAGATATTATAAGTTAATAAGGAATAAATAATAAGAATATAAAGAACTAGTAATAAGAAAAGGTAAGAAAGGAAGAAGGCTAGGGTAAATATAGAAAGCCTAGGTATAAAGGTAGGATATTACTAAAAGGCTTAAATATATTAAAATTAATATTTTTAAGTTAATATAAGGTAATTAAGTTAGGAAAAGATACTTAAGAGAATTATAAGTATAAGGTAGTAATAATATAACTAGAATAAAGGGGGTAGATTATAAAGAGGTAGGGAATTTAGTATATATAGATTTTAGTAAAAATAAAAAAAAGAAGAAAAAGAGGAAGAGAGAGAGGTATTATAAAGAATACCTTTAAGGGTATATAATAAAATATATAATATAATAATTATTTAAAATATAAGGGTTAAAGGAGATAAATATAAACTAAGGTAATTATAAACTTATAAGGAAATAATAAATAAATAATATTAATATAAAGAGCTAATAAATAAAATATATATAATATAATAAAATATATATATATAATAAATAGAAAATAAGAAAATAAAGATATAAAAGGAAATAAAATATATATAAGAAGGAAGCTATAAGGATAAAGTAAAGGGAATAGTTAAAAAATAAATACTAAGAATAATATTATAAGTAAATATAAAAGTAGTAAATAGAGCGGAAATAGTAGTATATAATAAGGGTATAAGTTACTAGGAGAATATAGAACTAAGGTAAGGAGGATATTATAATTATAAGAGGAGAGGAGATAGGAGGGGCGGCTATATATAGAGTGCTAGGGATAGCGCTAAAAGAGAGAGGGTAGCCTATTAGGGCCTAGATAGTATATAGTAAGGAAGAGGCACTAAGAGTATAGGTAGCTTATAGCGGGGATATAGGGTATAAGTATAGATATAAGGCTTAGTTATATAAGAAGTATATAAGTACTTAGTTATAGCGTTAATATAACTAAGTATTAATAAGGTAGTAATAATTCCTATAACTATAGGTAACCTACCTTTATATATAGCTAAATATAAGTACTCTTCTTATTATAACCTTATACTTAGAGTAAGTCTAGAGACTTTTTATTAAGATCTAAAGATTCTTTATTAGAGAAAATTTCTTTAAAAACCCCTTTTAAGTTATAATCTTAAGTCTATTAGAAGTCACCCTTAAGGCCCTTTTTAATTTAACTAATACCCTTATTTACCCTAATAAAGGTAATAAATAATATTTTTATAATAGTTTATTATTATAGGATATATACTAGATAAGTTTTTAATCTAATAATAACTAGTAGTTATCTTAATTTAATTTAAGGCTCTAGCTTCTATCTTTTTATTTATTTCTTATAAGAGATTAAGACCTTAATAGGTGCTTTTATTATCTTAAAATAAGCTAGATTTAGTATCTTAGCCTTTTAAGGTAAGATTTCTTCTATTAGTACTTAGTAAGGTACCTTTAGTTAGGTTAAATTAGTAATATAATTAACTAGGGTTACTATAGCTAGTAATATAGTACTTTAGAGGAAAGAAGGTAATTTTAACTAGAGTATAATAGCTCTAAGTCTATTAAGTATAGTTTAAATTAATTATTTAAGGAGTTTCTTTTACTTATATATATAAGGACTTAAGGTAATAAACTTAGTACCCTATAGGGTAAGCTAGTTCTTAAGTTCTTAGTTAATTTTATTTCTATTATTATAGTAGAATTCTTTTAGTACTTATCTATAATATACTTAAAAACTCCTAAAGAAACCCTATATAGTTTCTAGAAGAGTAAGGCCTTTATAGTTAGGTAGAAGTAGTACCTATTAATATTATAACTTCTTATCTACTAATATTAGACTAATAGGTCTTTTATTATATAGTAGAGGTTTTACTTTAAAAGTATCTCTTTTTATAATATTAAGGATATTTACTAGGTTAAGAAGAGTTCTTTTTAATAGTTAATATATAGTTTTAGCTTAAATATAAGCTATATATTAAAAGTTATTATCTCTAATTTTAAAGAAATTAAGTAGATCTTTAGTAATTTTATAGGTTTTTTTAAGTAAAAAGAAGCTAATATAGTTAAGTTAAATATACTAAATACTAGCTAGTTATAATAACTTTTAGTATTTTTAGTCTTTAGGTAATTCTAGAAGCCCTTCTAGCTCTTCTAGAAGGTAATTAATATCTTCTAGAAGTATTAGGTCTTAGTTTAATTCCTTAGGGATATCCTAATAGTCTAAAAGGTCTTTAGAAAGTACCTTAGGTATCTTAACTATAATTATATAATATTTAGATTAGTTTAAGGATCTAGGCTTTATTAATACTAGGGTTTTAATATTTTATTATTATAAAAAGAAGCTATACTTATTAAAGTCTAGTATAATAATTTATTTTTAATCTACTAAGTAGAGGTTATTCCTTATAAAGACTCTACTAGAGGTATAATAGTATATACTACTAAAGATATTAAGGTTAAGTAAGGGTACTAGTAATACTCCTTATATCTTAATAATAGATTATTTCTTTAGTTCTAATTTTAAGAGTACTATAAAGTAAGTTATTCCCTAGCCCTTAAGCCTAATAATACCTCCTCTAGTAATAATAAATAACCCTTTTCCTTTTAAAAATACTTTATAGTTAGTAAAAGTATCTCTTAAGTTAATAATATAATAAGTAATATTAATATTATAAAATAAAGTATTATATAAACTAGTTCTCTTTTTTTAAATATTATAACTTATAATAAATAAAGTAAAAGCTTTAGGGTATTTTAGTTTTAATAAAGATATAGTTTTTTTATTATTAAATAAGAGTTCTAATACTAAGCTATTATTAGAAGAGAGTTCTTTAATATAATAATCTTTAGTTTAGTATTTATTATTATTATTAGAAGAATTAAAGATAAGATTAGTAATTTTATAAAGGTTAGATTTAAATATAAAGAGGCTATAACTTCTTAGGATAAAGGCTATAGTAGTCTTTTCTTCTTTAGGTTATTTCTTCTTATCTTTATCTTTCTCTTTTTCTTTATTATCTTTCTTCCTCTTTTTTTTCTTTTCTTTCTTTTCTTTCTTTTC
>JAEIJG010001521.1:0-10079 GCA_037289395.1 Beauveria scarabaeidicola
TTTTTATATATACTTTATTTTCTCTTATCTTTTTATTTTTTTATTTTTTATTTATTATATATATATATCTTATTATATTATATATATCTTATTTATTAGTTTCTTATATTAATACTATTTATTTATTATTTCCTTATAAGTCTATAATTATTTTTATTTATATTTATCTTTTTTAGTCTTTATATTTTATATAGTTATTATATTATATATTTTATTATATACTCTTAAAGGTATTCTTTATAATACCTCCCCCTTTTCTTCTTTTTCTTTTTTTCTTTATTCTTACTAAAACCTATATATACTAAATTCCTTATCTTTTTATAATTTACCCCCTTTATTCTAGTTATATTATTATTACCTTATATTTATAATTCTCCTAAGTATCTTTTCCTAGCTTAATTATATTATATAAGCTTAAAAATATTAATTTTAGTATATTTAGGCCTTTTAGTAATATCTTACCTTTATACCTAGGCTTTCTATACTTACCTTAACTTTCTTTCTTCTTTATCTTTTTTTATTACTAGCTTTTTACTTTTTTATTATTTATCCCTTATTAACCTATAATATCCTTTCTAGTTTTTATATAATTCTCTCTTTATTCTCTTACTATATTATTATTTTATACTCTTTATTACTTAACTACTCCCTTATTATATTTTACCCTTTTTATATATATTTATTACCCTTATAGCCTTATAGTCTACTAACTATAACCTTATAGGTTTAATCCTATATCTTAGCCTAAGGCTATTACTATAGTAGTAGTTATAATAGAATATAAGTAAGTACCTTATTATATCTTTATTACTCTTTCCTTATTAATTCTCTTCTTAGTACTTAGAGTATTAGCCCCTTATATATATACTTTACCTTTACTATCTCCCTCTTACTAACTTACTATATCCTTATAGATTTAATTATACTTATATTTACTACTTATATTATATAATCTATAGCTCTTAGTTCTAAGAGGATTATTATAATTAATTAAGTAGGTTACTATATCTTTACTCCTTAGCTCTTACTAACTTATTATTATATAATTAGATCCCTAAAGTATATAAAGTACCTCTATAGTAATAAGGACTACCTTATACTTACTAAGAGTAAGTAATAAGTATATAGCTTATTCTAAGACTACTAGTATTATAATATCTCCCTTATTATATATTAGTTATAATATTACTTAAACCTTACTATTAATATATTATAAGCTACTTAATAATCTCTTAGTTATTAAGTTATTATTAGTTATTATAGGTTTATTATAGCTAAGGTAAGAGCTTATTACTATTAGTCTCTTTATATTAGCTAAGTAGTAATTATATAGGCTATTACTACTACTACTACCTTATAACTTACTCCTAATATCCTTACTCCTACTCCTATACCTATTATTAACCCTATTACTATTACTATATAAGAAGTTAATTATAAGACTATTATTATTATTACTATATCCTAGCTTAAGTATTTTTATTACCTTACTTTTAATTTCTAATACTTTATTATATATTTATAATATCTTTATTATCTTTTATCTACTAACTTATAATAATATTAAGCTTATAAACTTAAATTCTCCCTTATACCCTTATTACCTAAGGGCTTTAAATTTATTAAGTTTATTAATATAAATATTTAATATACTTATAAGTAAACTTACTATAAGGCTAAGGCTATAGTAATTATATTTACTATATCTTAGTAAGATATTCTTAGTAAATATCTTAAGGCTTCTTTTACTCTTAAGTAAAGGGGATATAGCTTTCTTATTACTTTCTTATAACTTTATTATAACTTCCTCCTTAGGATTTTATTTTATTATCTTCTTATTAATATAAAATAATATTATAATATATTTATTATATACTAAAGACCTTATTTTTATTATTATACTTATAATAAAAATATTACTTATTTATTAGATAGTTAAAGAACTTAGGTTATAGTTTCTTTATTATAAACTTATTATTAAATTATAATTAGTTATTTTACTTTTCTCCTTATATCTTTATAACTTCCTTATTACTTATTTATTACTCTCTCCCTTATCTTTATAATTATTCTTTATATTCTTTAATTATAACTCCTTTAGTAAAGTTACTTTATCTTAACTAAGAGTTCTCTTTATTATTATAGCTTATTTACTTTATTTAAAATAAGTATTTTTTTCTTCTTATACTTATACCTTATAATTTTCTTAACCTTATACTTATTCTCCCCTTTTAATACCTTATTATTTACTTCTTTATCTTAACCTAATTATCTATTATATAATTCTCACCTTCATAGGTAACTTCGCGAGTAGAAAACGGCGCGTGACCGTATTAAGCCTAATCTAGCGATAAAATTAAAAAATAACCTATTAGACGTTTAAAAACATATAAATCTACCCCTAGATAATAGCGGCTTAGAGCCGCTTCGCTAGGGGTAGTTATAGTAGGCGATTTACTACTAGAGACACGCCTAGACATGTCCTAATAACTAAATAACGCTATAGTAAGCCTAATGTAGTTATAGCCTAACTAAGACTAAGATCTAAAAGAGAAATAATTAATAAGCTTCTCTTTTTAATTAAAGAAGAATTTAAGGACTAAGTAAAAGAATTATAATCTAAATATAAGTAAATATAGGCCTAAAGTAAGGCTAAGGCAGCCTTAATAGGGGTTAATATTCTAATTAATTATAAGATAGTATAAGCTATTATTAAGGAAATAGTTACGTAAATACTTAAAGAGAGCTAGAGTATTAGGTAGCCTTAGCTACTAACCTAGGCGTAGTCCTATACTAAGGTAATAATAGCCTAGAACTAAGCTAGCCTAAGGGTAAAGCTAGTCCTAGTTAGGTATAAATAAGAACTAGTTATTAACGCTAGAGGATATACTTAGGAGATTAAGAACTAGTCCCCCTAAGAGGTTATAATAGTAGTTAATAGGGCGATCTATACTAATACTATAGTAGTAGCGCACTACCTTCTCTTAGGAGATATAGTCCTAATCTTCTATTAAGAAGTAAAGGAATATATAAAGGATAAGCTATAAGTAAAGGTTATATTTAGCCTAAAGGCGACTCTATCCTAATAGGTCTATACTATAGTTATTAAAGTAGTCTTATTTAGTAAGGTTTTATAAGATATAATTAACCTTATAATAATACTCTTTACCTTTAATAAGGTAAATATTATTACTATAAAAGTATATTACCTTTAGTTTAAGTCTAGAATAAAGGCCTTATTTATTATTAGAACTTATAATATAGAAATAGTAAATTACCTATATAAATAAGGAGTTTTTTTTAACTTATAGGTATTTTAATATAAACCTTTCTTAGATATAGTCTAGCCCCTATAGTACTTTAGATATTACTAATATAGGTATATAAGAAAGTTCTATTAGAATAAAAAGTATTATAGTTATTATATATACTAGTCCTATCTAAGGACTAAGCTATACCTAGCTAAGGTAGATAATAAGAAGGAATAGTGCTTAAACTATAAAGGTAATTACCTAGTATAGTCCTAAGACTACCTTATAATAAAGTAGTACTAGGGCTAAGTCTAGGAGGTGTATTACTTCTAACTAATATAGTTTAAATCTCGCCGCCTAAGGGAGGAGAGAGCCCTAAGGTCTCTAAGAGTATTATCACCCTTAAAGAGAGCTAGGAGTATATAGTGCCTAAAGGGGCGCTTACTAGGCCCCTCCTTAGCTATATTAGCTATCTAGAGGCCTTTCCTAGTATAAACTAATATACTAAATTTTAACTTCACTAACCTATAAGGGGGATTTATAGGACCTATACTAGTGTTATTAACTAGAATTCTCTAGAGGGTAATACTAGCCCCTAGGGCGGGTAAGAGCTAGGCCCTAGATTTCCTATTATTAGCCCTTACTTTACTAACTAGGAGTAAGAACCTCCCCCCCCCCCTCTTATTATTACTTATAACCTTAGAACTAAGCTAAGATATAGTTATAATTAAGCTAGCCCTATCTAGATAAATAAATAAGGATTCTTTCTTAGAATATTTATAAAGATAATAATAATATATAACTAGCCTTTTACTAGGAGGATAGCTTAAATATTATAATAATTTAAGAAGTATTACTAGGCGGCCCCCTACCTACCCTTATATTAGCGCTATACTAGCGCCTTTAGGGGGGTAAGTAGATAGTAACCTATATCTATAAAAGAATTAATAGATCTACTTAAGAAAGAATAGTAAGAGATAATATATACTATATTTAATTCTATAAGAGTCCTCTTATCCTTATAAACCTTTACTTAGAGCCTAATATAGACCTAGGCTAACTTATAGGTAATATACTACTAGCGCTAGGAGTCTTAAGAGCTATAGTAGGAGATTTTAACCTCTACTACCTATCTTAGGACTTATATAAAAGGAAATCCTTATATACTAATAAGATAATTAAGGCCCTAACCTACACTAGGACTACCTTAGTTATCTTACTAGGAATAGTAATATAGTATAGATATAATTACTATATAAGTACTCTAAACCTCCTCTAGGCCTCTTTATTACTAAGACCCTAATATATATCCCTAGACTAGGACCTATATAGCTTAGACTACTCCTTATAGCTACTAGAACTTTAAGTACTCTAAGTAAAGGTAACCCTTAGAGCGAAGAGATAGGGTAAGATTAATAAGAGTATTATATTAGTAAAGGTAGTGGCCTAGCTCCTAGCTATAGCTAAGTTACTAATATTTAATTCTCTATAAGTAGAAGTAGTATATAGCTAGTTTACTTTAGTACTTAAAGATATTATTAAGAAGGCTATCCCTAAGATAAGGCTACTATAGGACTAATAACTAGTCTAGTGATTAGAGTTAACGAGGGGGGTAGTAATAAAGATAAGATAAGCCTAGCGAAGGGCCCTAAGATCTAGAAACTAAGTTAACTAAGATATAGTAAATATAGTGAGGAAGGCCTAGGCCTAAGCCTTAGCTAAGGCGTAATAAGCGGCCTAGAGAATTTACCTAGACTTATTAGGAGATACCCTAGCCTTATAGAGGTAATACTAGTAGGCTAAGAGATATATAGTAAGATATATAATAGATATAATCCTAGTACTAGCTTAACTAGACTAGAGGTTACTAGTATAGATAAGAGAAGAAAAAGTAGAGGTCCTTACTAAAAAGTTCTTTCCCCCCCCTATAAAGAGCGGCCCTAGTTTAGACCTAGGTAGTAAACACCTAGCGGCTTACCCACTATAAGATATAGCTAAGATCCTAGTATAAATTATAGAAGAGGAAGTAAAGGATACCTTATAAAGCTACTCTACTTAAAATACACTAGGTCTAGATAGGGTCTTATATAGCCTACTAAAAGCCCTTAGCCCTCTTATCTACTAGATACTAGCTAAGTTATTTAATATATCC
Source organism: Beauveria scarabaeidicola (assembly GCA_037289395.1). NCBI lineage: Eukaryota > Fungi > Ascomycota > Sordariomycetes > Hypocreales > Cordycipitaceae > Beauveria > Beauveria scarabaeidicola. The sequence continues at coordinate 5,404 of JAEIJG010001521.1, forward strand.
CTAAAGTCTAAGTATTTCTTAGCCTAGTACTATATTAGTACTATAGTTATACTTTAGAAACTAGGAAAATCCCTAGAGGAGCTCTAAATAATAAGGGGCTAGTAGCTAATAACCCTCCTAAATATAATAAGGAAACTACTTAAGAAGATCTTAGCTACGCGTATTATAACTATAGCGGAGGTATACTAGCTCCTCCTAAAGGGATAGATAGGTAATAGGAGAAAGAGGTTAATAGAGATAGTAATCTTACTAGTAGTAGAGTTAGTCCTAGTAGCCTAGGCCTAGGGTAAAGCTATATTACTCTTATAACTAGATATTACTAGTGCGTTTAATAATATAGACTATTATCTACTTATCTAAGAGCTTTAATATCTTAGATACTTAGAGTAAATCTTAAATTTAATATAATCCTTCCTTAGTAATAAGATAACCTAGCTCTATATTAATAGTAGCCTAATAAAGGAATACCTACTATAAAGAGGTATACCCTAAGGCTTACTACTATCCTTAATTCTCTTTATCTTATTTATAAGCTTACTTTATAAAGCCCTTAAGGTAGCCCTAGGCTTATAGACTATTAGGTTTATAGATAATATAAATCTCTTATATATAAGGAGGAACTATAATAAGATAAAGTATAGGCTTAAGACTACTTAGTTAATTTACTAAGAGTAGTTCTAAACCTACTACCTTAACTTCTTAATATTAAAATTTAAATTAATATACTTCTAGTATAAGCGTATACTAGACCTAAGCCCCTTTATACTTAAAGGTAAGATAGTTAAGTTATTTATAAGTATATATCTACTTAGTATAGTCCTTTTTATAAGGCTTAGGTAAAGAAAGTAGATTAAGGTAGTATTAGGTAAGGTAAAGTTAGCGCTTTAGGCCCTATAAGTGACTATAAAGAAATTATAAGGCCCTTAGGTCTAGGAGGTAAGAGATATCTACCTCTAAGGTATTTATTTAATTATATTATTTAGAGTTATAGTATAGTACTACCTAAGAAGTAGGCTTATAGAGAGCCTAATAAGGCCCCTCTATAAACTATAGGCGAGGTGCTTATAAGTTATTAAAGGAGCCTTTAAAATAACCCCTACTTATTATATTAAGATAGAACTTTAGGTCCTCCTAATAGATATTTATCTATTAATAAAAAAAAGTAAGACCCTAAACTAATAAGAAGTTAATAAGGCTATAGCCTAGCTTTACTATATAACTACCTAGGTAATCTCTTTTATACTACTATAAAGAAGCTATAAAAGGTAAATTACCTTATTAATATAAAAGCTCTATAGTAGTCTACTAAAAATAAGTAAGGGGGTCCTAGAGGGGGACTTATATATACTTAGTAAGTAAGTAAGCTAAAAGTAGTAAGTAAAATAAGAATAAGAAAAAACTAAGAACTAAAGGAGAGTAAGATACCTTATACTCTTCTTAGTATATAAGCTACTATAGCTTAGATATAAGGCTAGAGTAGCCCTAATCTTATACTCTCTATACTATATTAGCTTTATTATAATATAGCTTAAGATAAGTAAAATTAGACTAAATACCTTCTTCTATAAGCGCTATATCCCTAACTATAAGTTAAGAGTATATTAATACTAAAGTAGCCTAGAAGATATTTATTATATATTATTTTAATATAAGTTAATAAGAAGAGATAATATCCCTAGAGTAATATTACTATAAGAATAATATAATATCCTCTATACCCTTAATAATCTAATTAAAAGTAAAAAGATAATAAAGTAGGTTTATAAAGAAAAATAGCTAATATATATAAATATTAGTTTATAATTAAGGCTAAGTAAGGGCTAAAGTAAAGAAGGGTTAAGTATAAAAGAACTAGGTATTATTAATAAAATAAACTAAAGTAAGAGTTATACTAAGGCTAAAATAGGGCTAATTAAACTAAATATTAGTCTTATTACTAAAAGAATAAAGGAAAGGGGCCTACCTAGGCCTTTAGTAGCTATAAGATAGGGCTACTTTAGGGTTATAAGACCCCTATTATTATCTAAGCCTAGGTTAATAGTAGGCCCTTAGACGCTACTAGGGGCTATAGTGGGTATAATAGGGGCTATAGGCGTAGTAGGCGCGGGGGGGGGGTTAATAGGCGCGATAGGCGTGTCCACAAGGGCGGCGGGGGCCAGGCCAGGGGCCAGGCCGGGGTCAGCGCAGATAGTGGTGTCTACTAAAACTCCTAACTAGTAAGAGACGCGGCGTAGCTCTAATAAGATATTAGAGAGTAAGGCCTAGTTAGCTATAGTAAGGGGCTAACTAGGGCCCACGGGGTTAGTAGCAAGGGCAGGGGGCGTGGCGGTAGTAGGGGGCGTAGTAGGCGTAGTAGTGATAGTAATAGAGGGGTAAACCCCTCTAATAGTATAGGCCTAGTCCTAGGCCTTCTTAGTAATAACACTACTAGCGTTATAGTAGGCCTAAGATATAACTAGTATTAACTACCTAAAGGTAGGGTTAGTTAGGACCGCCTCTAGGGTAGTTATGGGGTAGTCTTATAACTAGCCTTAGATAATAGTTATACTTAACTTAATTATAAGTAGTACTTATTATTATTAATTATTAGGATTAACTTAAGACTAAGGGGGACTTATATAGGGGTAGTATTACTTTATTTATATATACTTAGTATATAAGCTAATACTAACTAAAAATAGTTAGTAGGGATAGATTAAAGTTAAGCTAGGAATAATATATATAAATAGGCTAAAAATAAGTTAATTTACTAGAATCTTTTATCTAGCTAATATAGTAGTTATAAGGGGTAACCTAGAGGTTACCTTATATAGGCTTAAGGTTACCCTAAGGTAGGACCTTATCTCCTTTAGAGATTTTAATAGTAAGGTAATAATAAGGCTATACTAATTAGACACTAAACTAGGGCTAATAAGAGGAGGAAGTTATTTACTATAGTAGGAGGTAGGGGGAGATAGATTAGTTATTAAAAATCTTACTAAGGTTAGGATAGGGGTTAGGGCTAACTTAGGCTAGGTTAGAGAGGATAGTTTACTTACTTAAGGGTAATAGTAATAATATAAAGCTTTTTATATATAATTAGCTTAAGTCTATAGATAAGGGGCACTATAGGTATAGCTAGATAATATGTAGGGATAGTAGGGGAAAAATATAGGTAAGAAGAAGAGAGATATATAATTAATATAGTTATTAAAGAGAGGAAAAGAAGCTAGGAATTAAGGAATTAGGCCTCCTTTATCTCTACTAGCTAGCTAGTAATAGTAATAAATTAGCTAGGTAGAGACTAATAAGTAGCTATTATATTAATTATAAGAGAATATATAGGGATAGTATAGTGGCTAGTGTGACCCTAGGGTGAACCTAATATATAGATCGCTAAGCGTGTTTATATAGCGTTTATAGAATAATAATAAATATAAATATAGCTATCGTGAGTGTGTAGGCGTGCGCTAGGGATAGGAAGTGCTAACTAGGCTACCGTGAAGGTAGAGAGGTGCCCGCTAGGGGATAACTCGGCCTTAATAGAACGTCCTTTTTCCTAAGCCTAGATTAGCTAGGAAGGGTAAAATTAAGCCCCCCCCCGCGCCCTTAAGGCGCCCTTAGAAGCTAGGAGTGCTAACTTATAGCTAAGGACCTGACCTAGACCTAAACTAGTGACCTAGCTAATACCCCCCCCTAAGAAACTTAATTAAGAAGAGGGGCCTTATAGGACCCTACTAGAAGCTAATATAGGACTAAAGTAGTTAGAAAGAAGTAAGGGTTTTCCTCTAGGGGCTCTAGTTTTTCCTTTACTTATAAATAATAGCAGGACTAGATAGATATATAGTCTAATTAGTGTAAATAAATAATAATATTATATAATTCTAGTAAGCTTATATTAAAAATATTATAAACTTATAACTTAGGGGGTAAGCTTATTTAATATATTAGCTTATTTATCTTTATTTATTTTATTATCTTATATAGTTATCGCTTAAGGCACTAGCTTAAGCGGCTAATTACACGGGTGCCTTAGGCAACAGCCAGTTACACTTTAGAAGAGCTAATTCGCCCCACTTTACCTACGAGCTATAGAGGCTATAGTAACTTAACTATAGATAGCCTTAATTATACATAAATAGAACCCTTTTTATATCACTTAATTAAGACCACTAAAACTAACCCACCCTATTCTAACACTAATTAGTAGTTATCCTTAGGGACTAACCACAGACTAATAAGGCTCTAGAAGAGACACATAGGAGGTAACTAGTCCTTAGCTTATACTAACTAAAGAGATTAAATAGTACCCCTTTTTTAATAAATTAGTGCTACGCGAATTAGAAAAGGAAGCCTAATACCTTCTCTCCTTATTATCTAATATAATTATAATACTATCACATAGTACCTCTTAATAAATTAGCGCCCTATAAATCAAGAAGATAAAATACGCGTTAAGATAATAATATATAACTATAAAAGCTAACTAGATAAAAATAATAAGTTCTAATACTAACCTTATTAGCCCCCTAACTAAGAATAAAGGTAATAATAGATAAACTATTAGAAACCCTTATCCTAAAAGGTAAAGCTAGAGTTAAGAGCCCTTAGTAATTAGTAACTAATGCTATAGTATACTAATTCTAGTATATAATAGATAAAGCCCTATACCCTTTAAAGATATTAGATACCTATAA
>JAEIJG010001522.1:0-10078 GCA_037289395.1 Beauveria scarabaeidicola
TTAAGTAAGGAGATTACTATATTTATAATATACTCTAGATTATCTTATATTATAGTCTTAGATATATTAATTTTATAAAGTTACTTAGCTAGTAAAAGTGCTTATTATATTACTTTTTTATTTAAATAGAAGGATATCTTATTAAAAGTAATATAACTTAAATTAATTATCTTAGTTCTTTTTATAAAAAGAACTTAGATAATATATTATATTAAAGATATAATTCTAATAAGGTAGTTAATATAAGCTTTTTATTTAAGCTTATTAGCTCTTCTAATTATCTTTTTATATATTAAGATAAAGGCTTTATATCTAAATACCTTTAAATAAACTAAGTTAAGGTATTAATTAATTATAAGATATTTCTATTTACTTTAATTTTCTTTTAACTAACTTTAAATTAGCTTAAATAGTATTTTCTAGCCTACTTATTACTAAGAGCGCTTATTTAGTAAATAAATAACTATTTAGTAAGTAAGGTTTTAAAATTAAAGAAAGAGACTAGCTTATAGGTATAAGAGGGTTACTAATTCCTTTATTATACTACTAGACTATTCCTAGTAGCTTCTATAGTAAGAATAATTAGGGGAATTAAGCCTAAAGTTAATATCTTTAGCTTAAAGTAATTCTCTTTAAGACCTTAGGAAAGCTACTTTATTATCTATTAAAATAGTATATATATTAATACTATAGTATCTTTTAGTATTATTAATAAGGGTAAGAAGAGTATTATAAAAGCTAGTCTTCTTATAGAATATTATTATTATATAAAAGCCTATATATTAATATATTACTAGTTATATATATTAATTAGAGTTTTAGGTATTACTAAATTAGAATAGATTAACTAAGATAGTTATAAAAGGTATTTTTAGAAAGCTCTCTTTATAAAGAACCCTTAAAATAATTTTCTTTACCTTTAAAGTATTATAGACCTTATAAGGGCTTAGTAAAGATTAGCCTTTAACTTTAGTGTTAACTATATATTTAAAGGTCTAGTTAAATGCCTCTATACCTAGGTAGCCTAAATAATTATACTAAAGGTTAACTAGGCTTACTATTAATAGCTTTAGGGCTTTTAATAATATAATAGTAACTCTTAAGACTTTTTATAAAGGGATTAGTAGTTATTAATTAACTTAATTAACCTTAAAGACCTCTATTACCTAACCCTTCTATCTATAGTAGATAATATCTTCTTTAGTATTCTAGAAGAGGCCTTTCTTTTTTAAAGTATCTTCTAAGATAATATTCTATACTATATTAAGGTAATATATTATATTTTTAAGTAAAATATCCTTATTATTATCTAGTAAAAGGTAAATATTACTAGTGCCTTTAGCCTTAATAGGCTAATTAAAGATATTATAAATTTATTACTTATTTAGAGTTAGATTCTTAAACTAGGCTTTATTATTAAAGATATAGTCTTAAGTACCTAAATTAAGTATTATAAAGTTATCTTTAGTACTCTTAAAGGGCTAGATAGCTATTATAAAGAAAGAAGGTAATACCTCCTTATTTATAGTTTTTTATATTATAATAATAGTATCTTATATACTCTTTAGCGCTATAGTAATAGCCTTATTTACCCTCTCCTTAGTAGAATTACTTTTAAGTAAGGTAAATATATTAGCTAGGTAGGTATTAAGGAGGACTATAAAGTATAACTTCTAGTAGTTAGTAAGATTCCTAATTTAGTGCCTCTTACTATAAAAGCTATAAAATCCTCTCTCTCTAGGTAAATAACTAGTGCCTTTAGAGGTAGCTAGGCTATTAGCCTAGGCCTAGGCTTATTAAGGCTAATTCTCTAGGCGAAAATTAGTAGCTATAGCTACCTTAGTAATTAGCTAGTTTAAAATAGACTTAACTAGCTATTTTAGAACCTTATTTATTATAATTATAATACCTTTTTAGATATTAACTTATATAATTTAAGTAAAGAAAAGAAATTAGGTCTTAATAATATTAATAACCTTAGTTATAGTTTATTATTTAATAATATACCTTTAGATTTCCTTAGTCTTATACTTTTAAAGAGAGAGCTTAACCTTATAAGCTTACTTAGTTATTATAATATTCTTAAACTTTTAGGTAAAAAAAAAGGCTTATATATAGTTAATTTAATTCTTCTAAGTATCTTATTCTAGTAGCTTAATACTTTTTATAAGTTCTTAATACTATTAGTATATATCCTTACCTTATTAGACTATATATAAGTAGTCTTTATATAAAGACCTTAAAAAGGTAGTTTTAAATATAAATAGAATAATAATATAGGTTAAATAGAGAGCTATCTTTTTATTATACTTAATAAGAATAAATTAAAGTTTAAGGTATTATAGATTAGAAGGTAATTAGGTTACTAGCTAGTTTAAAGGACTAGGTTCTAGTTATACTATAGGTGGTATAACCTCTAGTTATTTCCTAGTAGTTATAGAGCTTAGAGAGCTACTCTCTCTATCTTATAGCGCTAGTGTCTTCCTTAAGTATAGTCTACTATTTATAAGGGTATTAGCCTTAGTAAAGGTAAGCTAAGATACTATTAGCGTTATACTTATAAGTCCTCTTACTAAGGAATAGTTAATAACTAGTATTTATAATATTATTATATTATTAGGGTTAATAAATTCCTAAATTTAGGCTTATTAGGCTTAGTTTTTAAAGTCTTAATCTTAAATTTCTTAGTTATTAGGACTATTAAGCTTTAAAGTAAATTTAACCTTAGTATAAGCTATAATTAATAATTTTAAAGACTTCTAAAGATCTTTTTAATCTTTAAAAGTAAAATAAGGTTTTTTAAATAAAATTTATAAAGATTTTAAGTTTAATTTAAACTAATATATACTTAATTATAATTCTATAGTTATAATAAAAACTAGATTATTTAAATAATTAAAATTAAGTTAGTTAATTACTAACTAAGCTTATAATTATTATATAAAATAGTAATTAGGTATAAAAATAGTATTAATTAAGGAGTAAAAGAAGCTATAGTGTGAGGGGGAACGAGGGACACCCTTATAGGGTGGGTACGTCTTCTACTATATAATATTACCCCTATTATGGGTACCAAATCCCATGGGTCTGTCCCGTGACACCCTTCCATTTGACACCTGGCAGCTGGCCCGAACGTTCAACGACGCGGCCCCGCTTGGCGCCATGCGACCCCGCGCGGAACCCGAGTCGGACAGGCTCACTCAGACGGCTCTAGTCGTAGCGATGATTGGAGCCATTGTATGGTGGGCGAACACGAATATCAAGGTCTCGGCAGCGGCTGGTGCGGTGGCGGCTGTGGCGGGCAGTGCGGCGACCATCCCGGCGACCAAAGCCAAGGACGCGATTCTTCGTCGATTCAACATGAGCGGCTGGCTCGATGACAAGTTCAAAAAGGTGAGGATCCTGGGTTTTGGACAAAATTCTTGGAGGATAGCTCCTACTTTGTTGGTGTTTACTGACCAATGTATGAGCAGTTCACACCCGACTCTGTACCTGATGGGGATGAAGCAGCAAAGACAGAATTCAAAAAGCATATAAGAAGGGTCATTTCGGAGAACCAACTAGACCATTTTTCCCCAAAGGGCAGTGCCTTTGTCGAAAAAGTCATCGACGGCGCGGTCAGGCTGGACCGTGACCCGGACAATCTATTCAACGCAAAGGAGTTGGCTCACTTGGCCCTCTACCAGCCGATTTTGTATTGCGGTAAGGATCCCCACGAATCCTTGAGAAGCTGAGCGCCAGAATTCTAACAAAACTGCAAAGATGACAGCGACTCCATGAAAACGGATGCGGGCTACGGCGGGGCGACACGCATGAGCGACCAGGTGGTCCTTATACAGCGCATTGCGTCCATCACTGCCCGTATCATCCCGGACAGAGAAGGCATCGAGCTGCGCTTGATCAATGCTCAGACGATCCCGCAAATGTCCAAGCCCGCGCCGGCCTACCTCAAAACTCTCAGTTTTATTCCGAAGGCTAGGACGCAGATTGGTACCCACTTGAAAAAGAAGGTGCTCGAACCGTTCGTGGACGGCCCGCTCGCGAAAGGAGGACTCAGTCGGCCTTTGCTGATCTCCATTATTACGGATGGCAAGCCCGAAGGCGAAGTGAAAACCCGGACACTCTCAAAGAACCTGCGCTAAAACTTTGCAGGAAAAGGGTTACCCTCGCACGTGTGAGCCTTCTTCGCCACCCGTGTGACCCCGGAAGTGGCATCAAGCTAACAGGCGTCCGCAGCGGTTCGTTTTCAGATTAGCCAGATCGGCTCAGCGCCCGAGGCCGAAGCCTTCCTACGCATTCTGGACGCCTCTGGCCTGGACGACGTGCTCCACGTCACCAGTGGTGAGTTTCATGGAAAACCGCTTAAGACACCTACCCCGGACAGAGCTGATAACTGCCCTTAAGACCAATTGGACCAAAAGTTTAGCAAGGTTCGTCGCAACAGTACGGAAATTGAACAATGGGTACGGCTGCTGCTTCCTCCTCCGTTTCCCCCATCGTCCGCGATCACTGACATCTTTTTCGCTAATGCTGCGCGTAGCTTCTTGAACTCTTGATGAGCCCGATCATTAATGCAGACGGGGGTTAAACGGGCAACCCGTTCCCTCGCGGAAAACTGGTCGTTATTCCAGTCCGCAGATAGCATCCATTGCTCCGTTGCTTGTTCCTAAACACTGTCGTTTACATTCATTCCGTAAACCTCGCTCTTTTATATATACTTGAATATTAACATGAGTGTGTGCGGCCTTGAGCAGTCTAGATAGTCTCTAGAATAGTCACTTGAAATTGTTGCGAAACCACTAAATTAAGCCTCTCTCGCTGTGTCGAGCGTCATCAAAGCCTAACAAGTGTCCATCTAGCCAGAAAATGGACTTCCTTTGTCGACTCGTTACCCAACTACTGTCCAAGCCTCACCACTGCCCAAACTTATGCCATCTACCGCTACAAGATGGCCATCGCCATTTCAACAACATTGCATTGCTGCTCCCAAAACCTTTGCCTCAGCCTCCCCTGCGCCTCCACAGGTATCCCCAGCATCAGCAATAAACTGCCCGCTACTGACCAGACGAGGCATACTCCGGAGTCTCGGCAGGGCGCATTGCAATCGGTCCCATCTGCCAAGCCGCTGACAATGCATCCGCAGACTCGGCATACGGCATGCATGACAAGCCCGTTGATGCCCCCCCCTCTCTCTCATCACCATCTCATTTGCGGAACGCCTTCCGCGAGGTTCCCCGTCGGGAATGGCAAACTGGATAAACTCTGCAGCCGCATCCTCGCATTCCCACCCAATCCAGCATGGCGCCGCGGGTCAGGCACTCCCGCACGCCCACGTGCAGCCATCACAGGGTCTGGCTCCCCAAATGGCCCCTGGAAATCGGATTATTAGCCGGTGCTGCGTTCCTTCGAATCGATGTCCCAAAGGGGTATTGCGACTATTCGTGGGTGGCGCTGCCCAATGCTCACTTTGCAGCGGAACCGGGTCGCGCGGCAGCTTCTTCTGCAGGGCGACCTTGACGGACCGAATATGATCATCACTTTTGCTGCTATGATATATTCGTAGACGCCGCCGCTTCTTCCTCGTAGTCCAATTCCCTTCCCTGTGTGCTCTCCCCCGCGACGCCCAAGCCCGACAGACCCCGTTGCCCGCCATGCTCGCCTCGCTCTACGCCGTCTTGGTCCTCGCCGCCACCGCCAACGTCGCCGCCGATGTGACCCTCACCAAGGACGGCTGCGTCGACGCCTCGGGCTTCGAGTCGTGCCAGGCCGCCGCCAGCAAGAAGACGAGCGCCTGCATCGCGCAGGCCAAGAAGGACGGCAGCCAGCAGGAGCTGCTCGCCTGCGGGTGCCAGGACTCGGTCGACAACTTCAACTGCTACGCCGCCCACTGCTGGAACCAGGTCTGGGGCTGCCAGTACCAGGAGTACATGGTCCAGTACTTCCGCGGCTGTCCCATCGCCAAGCAGCCCGTGCCGTACTTCCCCGCGCCCAGCAACGCCCAGGCCGCCGCGTGCTCGTGCAACCTGGGCAGGATCTTCTTCGCGTACAACGGCGCCATCCAGCAGGGGGCGCAGTGCGTCCACAACCAGAACTCGGGCGACGCGGGCGCGAACCTGCAGGTCATGCAGGGCTGCAATTGCTGCCAGGTCAGCGGAGCGTTTTCTAGGTATGTTAGGACGAGGAAGAAAAGGAAGAATAAGTAGGATAGGAAGGATAAGAATAAGGAAGATAAGAAGAAGAAAAAAGAAGAGAAGGAGAAAGAAGGAGAAACGCACTAACATGCCATCTCCCCAGCTTCTTCGAAATCTGCCCCAATACAGATCCCAAGCTCCTCGGCCTCAACAACCTCGGCCAGCTGCAATCCGCCGCCAACACCCAGTTCACCAGCTGCGGCAAGTACCTCAACGCCTTTGACTGCGTCAAGGACCTCGGCTTCAACCTCGACGGCGTCAGCACCTACCTCAAGCCCGACGACCCGCTCACCACCGGCACCGCCACCCTCAGCAACGCCCCCGGCACTGTCACCGCGCCGGCCTCGGGCCGCGTCTTCACCTACACCAACGGCGGCGACGGCACCGTCTATACCATCACCGCGGCGGGCAAGTTTAGCGACTCAGGCAGCGGATCTGGCTCCGGGTCTGGGTCAGGATCGGGATCGGGATCGGGATCGGGATCGGGCTCGGACAGTGCTTCCGGGAGCGCCGACCCGAGCCAGACGAACAAACCCAAGAGCGCGGCCGTCATGGCTGGCTCCGCGAGCGGCACTCTTGTCCTCCTGGCCGCGGCCGTCTGCGGTGTCGCTCTCCTGTAACTGAGCGTAGCAATGACATAGACTTTTGACGTTTTCAGACGAGATACCATATTAATAGAAAGCGAATTTGTTCTTCATTTAAACCAAGACAAGAATACCTGAGCAGAGCTGTATGAATTATGCCACACTGTTAGTCCTTCCCCCCCATTCACCTACGAGTCACGCCTCCCAAGCCCTTCTTCACCAGCCATCCCGCCAGCAAGCTATAAAACTACCTGCCAAAGCGAGTCTCCAGCAGCGTCGGCTTCTCATCCTTCCCCCGCCACAGCCACGTCTCGTTCGCGAACTGCACCGCATCCCCGGCCTCCTCCACCGCCGACAAGATCAGCCCCCGCACCGCAGGACCCTTGTACGAGCGCGGCACGTCAATGCTCAGCTCAATCGCCTCCGCGCCGCCGTCGTGCTCGTAGCTCGTCACCTGTACACGCCGTCGACGACCTCGACGCGCGCAAACGCCAGCCCGCCAATGTGCGCGCCGCCAGTAATAGAATCTTTCGCGTCAACATTCGATCGTCCATCTTCGAGCAAGAGCCTGACCACGGCCTCGTGCCCCTCCCAAGCAGCCCATGAGAGTGGCGTCCAGCCACTGTTGCACCGGGCTGCAGTGTCAACTCGCCCCGTCTCAAGCAGCAGCTTGACCACGGTGTCGTGTCCGCTCCGAGCGGCCCAAGAGAGAACTGTCCGGCCATACACTTTGTCCCGAAAGTTGACGTTGTCATCGGTCCAGCGAGAGCACAAAAGCCATCATCATCGCCTCGTCGCCTTTATTTGTGAGATATGTGGGGACAGCGTGTGTTCTATGAAAACTAAAGTCTTGCCTGAAAATGGACCGTTTGGCCAGACCTCGATAGTGCTGTTCATAGAGGTCGTGGAAGGTAGAGTGGAGAGGCAGCCTTTCGGCGAGGGCGTACAAAAGTTCCCGAACCACATCATCACTGTTCGTTGCCAGAGCCGCAAACATTGCTGGTCCGTACCGCTCATCTTCCACGGCGAAGCAGGAAGTTTGGCTCCCATGACGTCTAATCAGATGCTCTAGATTCTGCTCGGCGAATATGTATGTCAGACTCGCCTTTGGAGTGTGACGATAAAGCCCCGGTATTGAGAATAGATTGCTCAAGTTAATCCAGTTACCTAGCTGGAGCTGCTCGAGAAACGTAGACTGGCTGACTCGGCATCCCTCAGCAGCATTGGCATGATGCAGGATATTTCGGACGGCGTATTCCAAGAGCGGAAACCCATCGCTTATCCTTCTGTGCAGTATCATTGCCCCCCCCCCCGGAGTTGTCCTCTGCAAGGGAGCCGGTGAGAGACAGAGAAGCATAGATGTCAACGCTTATATAGTTCAAGCAGCACTGTTTCAGACTCTCATGTCCCTTGCCTTCAAACTCTGCGCCGAGATCTAGCCAGATCTCGTGTAATCCGTTGTCCTTTAAAAGGAAATCTCTCACAGATTCGTGAATAAACTCAACTGTAGAGATACCGGACACTGTGACTTCGGCAAGGCCTTTGGAGCAATCAAGAATAAATCGCTGCATCACAGCTGCTGTTATCTCGGCACGGTTCCACCGCCCAAGTTCTTCAGGCTCAATGCCTGCGAGCAACCCAAAGTATAGCTCTTCCGGCGTCAAGAGTCTTGTTGCAAACTTCATGCACAGCAACAGTTCATTCCTGTTCGCGTTACCACGACGCAGGATATCTCGGAACAGTTGATGTAGGTCGTTCGGGATCTGTTGGAGCTTTCGCTTCAGTGCATACAGCCGTCCACGGCCAAACTCCTTGTTTAAAATTTGGACGACCAGAATAAGCCACATAAAGACCCCAGACGATTTGTCTTGGACCCTTGTGCGGATCTGATCTGCCAGCGTACCGCGTCCTAGTTTCAGCTTTGCGTCTAGATAGTTGCTTCTATCCTGACTCTGTCCCTCTTGCCCATCTAGGACCAGGCTTATGCTCCTTGATAGAGTAATGTAGGGGTAATACCTGCTTAAAGGACAGACGAGTAACCGATTGTCACCTCTTGCCGTCAACTTCCCAATGCGCTCCAAGAACAATACCATATTCCGATCCTCATCCTCATCGCACGGCCTTCCAGTCTTCGTACTACTAGTTCAAAGTAATCCTGAACTGACTCAACGGTCCAGTACCGAGATTTGCTGCTTAGGGGTTCAAGCTTAGGGGAATCCAAAATATCTTGATGCTTTAGTCGCTGTTCAAGAAGCTGCAGCAACAGTGATCGATACATCCCAAAAGTAGATTTCTCAAGGCTAACCCCCCGCACATTACAGAAAAGGAGAGAATAAGTCTGTCCGTCATGTGGCGAATCAAGCGAAGGGGGACGGAGTCACACTGCAGGGCACGAGCTAAAGCAAAGACCTGAATGAATGTGTGTGTGTCCGAGAGAAGAGAGGCTATCTAGGGAGAAAGAAGGTGGCGGCTAATAAGGGTGGTTACACATAAGCCTGCTATCGGGGAAACATCGGCAGAATCAAACTAGGACAGGTCAACTTGGTGGATCTGGGACAGGTTATCTCTGACCACCAGGTACGGCGCGTTTAGTTTAACATGAAAGATGTCATATCCATTAGGGGATTCGAGGTGGAGATCAGACAGGATTTGCACTTTTATTTCAGCCATCGGCGGCAATACGAGGTGTGAATTTTTTATTGCGACCTGCAATTTTGGTGAAAAGAGAGGGGTGCGTTTTGTAGTTGTAACCTGTCTGTTCACAGCCAAAGTGGTTACACATAACCTGTCCCAGATCCACTAAGTTAACCTATCCTAGTTTAATTCTGCTAATATTTCCCTAATAGTGGGGCTTATACTATAATAGTAGGAAGACCTATAAGGGAATTTATTAGATATATATTTATTTTATATTATATTTAATAGTATTATAAAAAAATAAGAATATAAGATAAATAAATAAGATAAGGTTATATAACTAATAAAATACTCTTCTATATTTTTATAAGTAAAATAATATAATATATTAATATACTACTAAAGACTTACTATAAAATAAATATAATTTAATTTAAAATATTATTACTTTACTAAATAATACTAAGCTATATTACTTATTTAAATAATAGAATTTATTAAGAAAACCTACTAGAATATAATTTCCTAGATAATAAAACTATTATTTATCCTAAAGAGGTATATTACTTATTATAATTATAAGCAAGTATATAGAAGTAAGATTATAGGTAGAGATAGATTTAGATAGAAGAGAGTAATATAGAGAAGTAGTTAATAAAAGACTAT
>JAEIJG010001523.1:0-10075 GCA_037289395.1 Beauveria scarabaeidicola
TTTTTTTTTTTTTTTTTTTTTTTCCCTTGGTCAAGTTTGAATGGAGTTGATGGCGTTGGATCGGGACGTTTGCATTCGGGGAAGAATCGGGACATTTTTCAACATGAGTATATGCATGATGAGCCTGGCAGTGTAGTCATTTACTTCATATTTAATTTCAAGAGTGTCAAGTCTGACGACTGCTTCTACATGTCGTGCATCGCAGATGGGCGTCGATTTGCATCCTGAGATGGCTCTCTCTCTCCCTCTCCATGTACGTTTATCGCATGCTATGTTTCCCCTCGATTACAATTGCTTTGAGCGGGATTCAAGTCACCCATCCTATCCTATCCTACCGCAGGGGGGAGGGCTTATACGAAACGGCCAAGACAAATGGGCAGCCTGACGAACTCGATGGTTGTTATTCGTTGCTTGACAAGCGGCACAATTATCCCCCAACGCCCAATGTACATACGACGCCTTTGTCGCAATATGCCACACATGGTCTGCAAGAGAAAGCCCGGTTCGTCAACTTGCACCCCCCCCCCTCATTCTCAACGCTTGGCATCCGCATCATCGTCGTATGCATACCGACAAGGCCCCCAAAAGTCACATCCTGCACGGTGACCGACACGGGCCCCCCGCGGGGTTCACGTGTACTCCTTTCTTGAACCTCGATATAGCAATCTTGAACTATCCGTTCCAATATATCTTTAATATTATTATTATTAGATTAATTTCTTTATCTCGCTATTCTCCCACCCCTCTTGTAGCGAATCAACTCTGTGCCCCAAAAACCCTGGACACCGCAGGCAGCAGCAGCAGCTCAGCGGCGTGTTTTCGGATGCGACGCTGCCGAACAAGTTACTGGTATCCAAACTTGGAGCCGGTGGTGGAGAAAATCCTGCTTCATCTTGGCTTCTTGGCCTGTGTTGTTGCTTGTACGTTTATTTTTTATTTTTATTTTAACCTTGTTTCCGATAGCTAGACATGTGAATATGTACCTCGACGAACCCCTCCCCGTCCAAGCAAACAGTCTTTTTTTGATACATGGCCAAACGTTTTGGGGGGGGAGGGGTTGTCATGACGCAAACTGTGTTGGTGCACGGAGGCTTCCTCTTCTCTAATAACTGCTCATTTTTGATGCAAACTACCTTTCGATTCAGCATCGTGATCCGAGTTGCAGAAGAAAAGAAGAAGAAAAAACAAGAAAAAAAGAAGCAAGTAGGGGCAGCTCGGACGCTGACAAAAAACAAGATTTAGCAAAATGTGTTTCATTTTATTTGGATCTCTTTATTTTATAATTTCTTTCGCACTAGGTGCACCAACAAGACTGGTACAACACTAAATTGGCGTCCGAGCTTCGCTGAAACAAGTCTTAACAAGAACAAAGCGATAAATAAAGTCATTGTCAGCTTACTTCGCATTCTATCGTGGTCTAGAAGCCCTCATGCGCAAAGGTTTGCCAGTTTCCTGACAACTACAAGCGAAAACGACTCGCGAGCTCGGCTGTCTCGGCTGTCTCGGCCAAAGTCATCCCAAATGTGCGCTTCTTGATCTTGTGGTGCGTCAACATGCACCAAACCACACATTCCCTTTTCACAACATCTTCAGCATCGCCTCTGTAGTAAATTTTTAATTTTCATGTAGCAGTTTAGCTTTTTTCTTACTTTTTATCATTTTACTTTTTTTATTGGCACCTGTGCATCGCTAGACTAGGAAATATAACATGGCCAATGTCAGGCCCATATCCAGGATCGAAAACACCAAAACGTGAGCCCATCGTTGACCGGCCTCGTCGGTACGCTAGCAAAAGCGACAAGTTCCTCGTTTTGCGTTGAAAGAAAAAACAAGGCACAGCGGCTAACCGTTGCTAAGGCTCCTCGTCTTTTTTTTTTTTTTTTGATCCGAGAAGCCGTAATAAAGTTTCCTTTCTTGTCCCGCCTTCCGAACAAACCGAGTAGCAAACGTCCGTCCACCAACACCTTTGTACCAGTTATTGCGGTTCATCTTCCCCCCTCAAACTTGTTTTGCTTTTTTGTCCCTACCAAGATTCTACCCATATCACTCTCCTCCTCTTAGCCCCCCATCACTTTACTCCGGTCTGCTGTTTACTCGGGCCAGCTTTTTATTGCTCCTCGTGTCAGAGGCGCGCGATGAAATAAACGTCTCCGCCGCGGGAACATTGTCGTACCAACGTCAGCGGGTGGGAATTATACAAAGGCGTGTAAACTAAGTCGTGTACGTGAGTAGGGCCGTATACATGGGAAAGCTACGCCGTTTCTGGCAGCAAGATGCGAGGGCCAGCAGCGAGGCTGCTGTCTGCTAGCCAGCCCTGACTGAGCAAGATGGAACTGCAAGTAATAGCTCGCCAAAATGTCTCTGTTGCCGCGAATATCCGACCAACAAGGCTGTGGAGCGTATGATTTCCCAGCCGCGTTACCAAATTCTGAGTATACTATCACTTATGGATTATAATACGGAGGATTCGTGGCAGTGGGTAGGAATACAGGCCGTTGGGTTATTAAACCCTCCCGCGTAACACACACGCGGACCAAAGATCCAAATTCTTGGGCCAGAACAAAACGGCAAGATCCAATTTTTTTTTTTTTTTTTTTTAAATCCTCTTCCCTTTCTTCTTTCTTCCCTTGTTCCGCCATTCTTACTTGCTCCCCGCCGCCAGCCCCCGGTTGTGGGTGGCTGTCTAGGGCTGAAGGACCAAAAAAAGACAACTGACCAAAATAGCAACATTTCCACCCAGGGGGGCTTTGATAAACGACGATTCTATTCTCGGACCATTGTCTCTTCAACGTTGCTCGAAAAACACACCGAATCGCAGAGGGAACATAAGAAAAAAGAATGCAAATGAAACATGGGAGAATTGATGAGGGCATTTGTTGATGCCGGGCATGTACTTGGAAAAAAAGAAAAGCCAGAAGAAAAAAAAAAAGAGAGAGAGAGAAATGTCTCACGGGTCCCGGCACGCGGACAGGACACACAGCCCGCCCGATAAGACCCCTGGGCTTGTCTCTCTGCGCAGGCTGCAGGCACAGCCTCGTCGGGCCATGATGCATGTCTAGCATATAGCCTTGAAAGCGAAGTGCATGAGTCAGTGATGCGGTGAATATGCGATTCAGCAAAAAGAAAATTACCCCGGTATCATGTATTTCTTTTTATTATAATATTTCTTGTTCTTTTGTATTGTGCGTCTTGTGATTATTTTAAATTTCAATAAAAAAAAGACAAAGAACATCCGCATCCTCGTAATGACCAAAAATCACCGAACCCAGATTCTAGAAACCCCCCACCCGTTTCTTGATACTTGACAGTACGTATGATATACCCTTCCTTGCTGCGCCACGACTCTGCCATCAGTGTAATATGATAAATTGACCAATAATAGCTGGATTGGATGACGGGTCGGTCCTTGATACTACTATACTAGTATGTGCTCCTGCCAGAAATGAGCCCCCGTTTTTTGCCAAAAAAGAAAACGGGTTTTGGTTCTTGCTCCCACTTGCCATTATGCGTTTATACTCTATTTCGTTAGCAGCTAAACAATAACCTTGTATAAGAACCTGTCAAGAGATCAAGTAACACGGCATTCGTAGGGTTTTTTTTTTGTGTTTGCCCGCTCGGCAGTCGCCAATGTCCCTCCCATTGAATAAATGAACTTGTGTCGATGCCTCGGCAACGTTGCATGCCGCTGGTTGATAGTTGGCAAGTCACCCCCCAAAATACGTGTAAATAATTCAGACCAACCCTTATCTAGTCGTCCCGAAAACCAACGGCATTCTCAATATCGTCTTAGTAATTTTTTTTTTTTTCTACAAGGGCATCGTCAAATAAAACAGACCCTGCCTGGCCTCATCGCCTGATCCCGAGACAAGGGCGCTCGCTATTTTGCACCACTGGCGCCAAGCCCGGCAAACCACAATGTGCATTTTGCACAGCCCAAAAAATCGTGTGCGCCAAGTGTTCAACATCAAGCCACGTTTCGGACATCGCTTACGGGCATGGCCGACTGCACGTAATCATACTGCACGTCCTGCACAGTATTTAGGCCCGAATTTGTTCAAGAAGATAAGCGCAATAAAGCGAATGGCATTTCTGGCCTCGGCCAAGTGGTATCTCAAGTCTATCGCTAAAATAGAAAAAAAAAATGCTATTTACCATGAAAAGGTAGAAGAAAATGGGACAAAGAAATAGACAAAGAAAATGGACAAAAAAAACAAGGTATTCAAGACATGTTCAAAGATATCAATGAATAAAAGTCTCAACGCGCAGCGTTTAAGAAGGGGGAAAAAAAGGCACCGCCCGAAAAACCAACGTTTCATTTCTCGTGTATGCATAGGCGCATACTCGTATACCCATCGCAAGGGTATGCCTGTCATTTCTGCATCCTTGGCACATCTCCATTGGTCGTGCGTTCTGCAGCAAGGGTGCCGAGAGTCCTGACCACGTCATACTGCATAGTGCGGTGATGCTGGCTGACGTAGGTGAGTGAGCCCGCATCACGCAAACCGCACAGGAAAAGCAAGAAAAAGACGTCGAGTTGTTGTCGTGGTAAATCGTGTCTCGGGTGGAAAAAAAGATTGCATCAAATATTGGTTTCCTTTTGTTTCGGGCTCTGACCGGGCCGCCAGGGCTAGGGTAGGCATGTGGTTGAGACAGAGTGGGCTGCATGTCGATCAATGGCCTCGGTGGCAAACAAGCCAGAAACAAATGTAAGCAAAGACGGAGACTTTGTCGGGTAATGGTGACTTTGGGTAGCGTGCTGATTCAGGGCGCTTCACTTAAACCAGACGTCGGGTAGTGACAGCAGGTCGGATGGTGTCTATATTCCACCACGGGCGCGTGGTTACGTATAATATGGTCGTCTTGGCATACTGATGGCGACTGCAGTAAACTTTGTCGTGTAGTAGAATGCTTCAAGGTGCATCAAAAGCGGGTGAGACTTGCTCACACAGGCTTCGTGTACGAGATACCCAGGGCTCCGTCGAGGAGGCGTCTGGGTGACAGGGCAGAGGTGTCAGCGCTTATTTGTAGCCGACCGTCTTGGCGCAACGCTCGCAGTAGTAGAGGTTGTGGGAGATGCGGACCATGCCGGCGGCCGTGATGTCGTCGGTGGTGGTGGTCTCGACGGCACGGGCGCAGCGCATGCAGCGCAGGACCTGGACTGAGGCCGAAGGGGGATCCATGGTAAAGGCGGCGGTCGTCGATGAGGTGGATGAGGAGGAGTCGGAGTCGCAGGCGGAAGACGAGCAAGAAGACGACGACACTGAACCGTAAGAAGCTGAGCTGTGTCCCGCAGGCATGATGAGGGAGAGACGGGGGAGGGAAGCGTGGCTGGCGAACTCGGGCATGTGGACTATTTTGTACTTGTGTCGGGCGTGCTTCGGTAGCGATGGTGAATGGGTGTGTGGTGTTGGGTATGGCAAGGCCGAAACTTGGGAGACAATGTCCTGTGCTTGAGTGTGGCTGAGGGGAGCACGGATCTTTTCTTTTTTTATTTCTTTTTATTTCTCCTTGTGTGTCTTCGTCCCAAAACGGGCGTCAAGAAGAGATATAAATTTGGTTTCAAGACGAGAGATTGAGGGTTTGCCAGCGGGTGTGCAACGTCGGAGAAGAATTGCACCCAAGAAGCTAGTCGAAACGATGAGAGAGAGAATGCTCGGATCAGCTAGAAAGGCTGGTCCAAAGGCTGACTCGGGGGTGTGATATAGGCAAAAGTGGCCGGGGAACAAGCCAGAGAGAGACTGGCGCAGAGAAGGTTGAAGATGGTCGTCGTTGACGAGGTGGGCGGAATTGTGTGTGTGGGTGGTGGTGGTGGGTGTGACCAGGGCGTGTAAGAGATATATACTGCAGAAATAAAATAAAAACCAATAAAAAGGGTGGCAGCCAGGCAGCAAAGGTCGAACCACTTTGGGCTGGAATAAAGATGATGAGCAAGGATATGGTTGGATTTTTTTTTTTTCCTGCAAGGGTATGAATATGATCTGGCAAAACCGAGCAAGGATTGAAAATGGTGGGAAGGTGAGAGATGAAATAGACAGCGCAACTGGGCGAGAGAGAGCAAAGAAAGAAAAAATATCCGTACTCCGTACGGATAGAGGATGCAGGTAATAAGATTGCCAGGGGGTGGGGTGCGAGGTGAGGGGTGTATTTTTTTGGGATGGAGCCAGGGAGGGTGGGGGCAGTATTACTTTTTTACTTTTCTTTTTTTCTCTTTTTTTCCCCAGGGCATGCTCAGGGGGCGCCAGTAATTCTCCAGGTGCCTTCCCCTGCCTTGTAATAGGTGAGTTTGGCCAAGCTTGTGCATTGTGCGCTGGGGCGTACCTTTTTTTTTTTTTTTTTTTTTTTTTTTTTTTTTTTTTTTTTTTTTTTTTTGCTAATTTCTTTTTTCACCATCTTGCGACATGCACGGGCATACAATGTCCAGAGTGTATTCCCGTCCATTTTTCTTCTTTTCCTCTCCTTTTTCTCGCAGTCTCCGTGATCCATGATGGTCCTCTGGTCCACCCTGGAACCATCGGCTCAGGCCGTGCGTGCTGTATTTACCAGCAAGTACTCCGTACCGGTAGTGCCAAGCCAGTCGGCCGAAACAAAAAAGGTCACTAGGTACTCCGTACTTACCAAGCCATATAAGCTTCAATAACTTGATCCCTACTCCGTGTAATCCCGCTCTTCTCCGGGCGCCGTTCCAGGGCAACTCGTTGCTCCCAAATATACTGGTAACACCCCCAAAACAAGGTTCGCCGGGGGCGCTGGGATTGCCCGGCGGCACCGCAGCGCCAGCCAGTCATCCCGGCTAGGCCTAGATGGGTACTTTATGCGTCTATCCGGTATTTCGGTACTGGACCTCGCACTTTGCTTCCTCATTCTCTTTCTTATGCCTCATCACTGACACAGTTTGGTTATCGTATGGTGGTGAACTTGGCTTTGCCTCAACTACCCAGTAATTGCCGTGATATAGCAGTTATCGTGGTCTTGGCTCTGCCTCCTTTATTATTACAAGTTGCAATGTCGATAGTCCCGCCTCGTTTAACTAGTGGACCTCACTTGCCTGATTCACTGCCCACGGCCTTTTGTGCAACGGATGGCTCGGTGCTTGGTTATTGTCCTACAATCTAAATAATAATAAAAAAAATCTTCATCACATATGACTTGCTCCAATACAACATGTCCATGCCCATACGGAAATCCTCGTCGTCCTCTCTCTAATTTAAAAAAAAAATCATCAACTCTCTTCTTATTCATCGTATTCCGGCTTCCTCTCCCACGTCGTCCACCCTTACCCTGCCCTCCCTCGCCTATTTCCATCTTAGAAACACCACAGCATCAACCATCGACCCATGGCTTGTCAACTCCTTGATTATTCTTCATCCTGCCCTGCTCTGCACACACACGCACACGCGTAATCAGCTCCAATACTCCGTACCGCTCCCACTCGCTCTCTCGTCATCTCGTCGAGTCACCCCCAAAAAGGGCAGCCGTACCCGTAGCGTCCGTCCATGCCGTCCCAGCCGCCTAATTCCCAGAAAAATGAAATCGGCATCGTGATTACTATCATCTTCCTTTGCTTTTCCCATCTCGATGTAAATCATTCTACACTAAAAGTACAAGTTCCGTTGCCGCCTGGTAACCAAACTTTCCTGCCGAGCTTCGGTTGAGAGGTGGTGTCAGACAAACACCTGCATCGCCTCTTCAGTCAATTACCTTGTTGGCCGACGACGTCCATGCCGTGCGATTCGGCTCTCCCATCACCTCCACGAGTCTCCCTTGTTACTCTGCCAAGCGGCCTGCGACGTTTTTCCTTCCTGCCCTTGTTGCGACTTTGCTCGCATCGGCGATATTCTCTTCCATCCCCGCCAAGAACTCTTCGGGATTTTTATTAACGATGGGCCGCTTCCATCCGTACCGAAACACAGTAACACGTTCATATTCTCCGCGAGGCCGATGCAACTGCACACGCATCGCACACTTGTATGTGCATGCACACCACCCCCCCTCCCCCCACACACACCCTCTCGCAGTGGCAGGCAGGCAAACTGGCAACGGGAAAAAAAAAGGCGTTGGGGACCGCAGTTGCCATCGAGATGGGCTCGACCGTTTGGTCTTGCAGGCTTGCAGGGGAGGGGCAAGACACGAGGGCTAGGCTCGTTCTTTTTACCGCCCACGCCGCGCCGAAAAGAACCCTGACCGCATCACTTTTGCACGTTGTCGAGAAGAGCCCGACTACGATTTGTTCTTCTTCTTTTTGCTTTTTTGCCCATGCAGCCTAATCATATTTAGGGCCGGAAGTGCATCGGAGATTGCCTGCGCTGCCTATGATGATCCGGAGTTGTATATTCCACAAAAGCACACCCTCACCTTGTGACTCTGTCCCTTCTTTGATCACACGCCTAATTCTCAGCTCAACCAGGACCAGTCTGCAATGAAGCGAAATGGGCTTGGCATCAGGCCTCGACCGGGAAGGACCGAGTGCTACTAGTTAACTATAGCAGCCAGGCTCTCGGCACTATTTAGTATTCATGCTGTTGACCAGTATTACCTCACCCCGCGCCCTCTTATTTTTTCTTCTGGTAACCACCATAAAATTGCACTTTTCGACCCAAACTTGTAGCTAGGAAAAAAAGCCCAGTGGTATCTAGACCACGGTGAGTTCCGTTGCGGACTAGCGCCAGGATCTGACTTGCATGGGGCGTGGTGATGCTGCTGCCTGCCTGCCTGCCTGCGCTGCGCTGCACAAGTACACCATAGGCACCTATGCATGATATATCAAAGACATGGCAAAAAAAGGAGAGAGAGAAAAATCTTGTCCGACACCGGAAGATGCCACCGCTCAAATGACTGGACTGCTACGTTCTGTGGCTTACTGGTACAACCAGGCTGCTGATACAACCTACTGGTACAAAGCCACACAAACAACCATTTCGAGGTTCTAGACGGCTCTATCTTGCCAATAAGGCTGGGCAGAGGAGTGCGCTCGGTGCAATCTTGACACAATATTGATACTGATAGACTATAGTAACAAGGTAGCCGTGCGCGCCAAGCCGTCAGCCGGCCGGCCTACTGTGCACCCGAATGCCGTGTTTTACTTATTTATCACTGGTAAGTAAAATCCCCTCTCGGGGCCCGGAAATAGCGAGGTGCAAGGGAGCATACCATCCCATCCCCCGACGCTGGCCCCTCTACCTCTATTTAGGCCCTCAACCCTGCAGGAGTACTCTGTTGGTGGCTGGCTGGCTGCAAAGAGGTTTGGTTGTATACTTGTCCTATGAGTCTTATTTTTCTCTTCTCTTTCTCTTTTATTAAATCTATGCAGTGATTGTAATCCTAGGCATTACTCTACTGCATTGAAAACACACCCCTCTTCTCTGCGAGAAAATGCAAGATTCAAGGGGATATTGTTGGGCCTTTTTTCCCCCTCTGACTCACTTGTTTGAAGTTGTCGTTGAGCTTATACTGACAAGGGGCGTTGACCCTTGAGAGATTGGCGGTTGCAGAGCCATGTCTAAATCGGTGCCTAAATTGATTGTGCGTCGAAAAAACTAAAATGAACAGGGTCACCGCTTCATGGTCATGGCACGACGGTTGGAAAAAATTTCTCGTTTTCTTTTGTTGATGAAAAATTCGTTTCTAACCGTATTGTTCTGGAACTTGATGCCCAACCTGACCCAAGGGCCCGACCTTGTAGGCTTGATGTCCGTATACGGTATTACGGGCCGCATCACCAGGGCTTTTTTTTTTTCTCTTTTTTTTTGCGCTCTGATGGAGGGCGCTGGGCAGCTGCGAGTGTGTCGTGCAGTGCCGTTGAGGCCGTTGAGCGAGTGCTTTGCTGAGAATACACGGCCGAGAGTTCCGGCCAAGTTCAGTCAGTCAGCTCATGATCCATACATGGCTCCTCTCGTGGCGGCTGCAAGAAAACAGCAATGGCCCAGCCAGATGCATCCCATCCGTTCTAGGAACGGGCGACGCGGATCCGAAACGGAGGTTTTTTGTTTCTTTTTTTTTTTTTTTTTTTTTTTTTTGGTTTTTTTGTCGAAAACTCCCCCCCCCCCTTAACTCTTCTTGGCTTTCCAGCTGGAGTGGT
>JAEIJG010001524.1:0-10065 GCA_037289395.1 Beauveria scarabaeidicola
ATTAGGGTGTTATTATTATATTTAATAGTATAGTAGTAGTTATTTTACTATAGAATTTATATCTATTATTAGGTTAAGGTTAGGCTATTTAAATTCTTAATTTTAATCTTCTAATAGTTATTATATATATCTTTATTAATAAAAAGGGGCTATAGTTTAGGGTATATTTTATAGAGGATATCGCTAAGCTCCTAGGTAGGTAGAGCCTTTAGTAAAGATAGGTTTCTCTTAAGCTTCTTTTATTTAGTTATTTAGTAGTAAAGAATTAGGTAGCTTAAAGGGTAAAGAGAGGGAGGGTAATTATATATACTATAAGCTATCTTATATATCCACTTACTACCTAAAGTAGCGGTTATTCTAGTATTAATTTTAAATATATAATTAACTTTTTAAAAACTAATCTTTTAAAGCCCTAGGGCTTATAAGGGCTAGTAATAACCCTTATTATAAATAATTTAGTAATATATAGTTATATAGCTACTATTAGGTTAATACTTACTAGAAGAGCTACTCTTAATAACTATAATGCTATTTAATTAGTAAAAATTCTATAGAAAAGTAAAGAGATTATATAAAGAATTAAAGAGTAGCGCTAGCGATAGTGGTAAAGGAATTTAAGGCTAATCATCGTCTTCTAGTATTATTATAATATTATTTAGGGGGAAAGGAGGTAGGAATAATAATCGCAGGTTAATGCGGATAAGAATATTAAAATTCTAGCTATTTAGGTAATCCTTTTTAGGTATATCACCTTTTACGTGCATATACGCTAAAATAGAGGTACTACGCTAGTGCGGGTGAAACCAGGGGGGCTAGCGGCGCACGTGACACCGCACAAATAGCAAAACGGCACCGCATAAATAGCAATACTCTATTATAATAAGAGTATTACTATTCGCATAGAACGATTTTGCTATTTGCACGGATGATTTGTAAGCAGTACTAGGGGATTTCTGAAGGTACCTCTATTTTTCTGCCTATCTACTACAACACACACACTCGCCGCCGCCGCCGCCGCCGCCGCCTCCTCGCAGAGGCTCTCAACGCTCGCTAATTCACTTAAAAACGCATTTTCGTTGATTTTAAGAGTTATTACCCTTCTAGGCTTATAGTAGCCACTTTATCTAGCCTATTATGCCTATTAGCAGCGGTGGCGTTATATCCGTGTAAATAGCAAAATCGTTCCGTGCGAATAGCAATATTCTATAATAAATATATAACTATTATTAATTAATTACTAGCTTCTTTAAAAAAAGAGGTCTTAAGAAAAAGTATCTTAAGAATATTATAATAAATATATAGTTATTATTACTTATTTTTAGCTTCTTTAAGAAAAAGTATCTTTAAAAATATTATAGCTATTAGTCTCTCTCCTAAGCTTTTACCTCCCCTAGTAGTCTTAGATTTAAACTATATAATTAAAAAAGGCTATAATAGCCTCTTTTACTTAATTATATAGTCTAGTAAGATAGTAGCTATTAGATATAGTTATTATAGCCTTATATATTAGTTAAGACCTCTAGTTAAGGTAAATTAGGGCTTACTCTCTCTTTTATACTTTACTCTCTCTTTCCTTACTTATTTTTTAAGATAAATATTTAATATATTCTCTTTAATTAAGGTAAATAAAGCTTTATTTAATAATACCTTTATTATTATATTAATTAGATTATTATTTTTATTAATTTATTATATTTTAATAACTTTATAATATTTATAACTTTATTAGAGTATTATAATATTAATTATTAAGTATTCTTTATTATTATATTAAGCTTAATAAAGTATTTATATAATAAATATAAATCTATTAGTAAAATTATTAGAATTAATAAGATCTTAAGTTCTTTTATTATTAAGGTTAATATTAAATTAGTAATATAGCTAGTATTAGCTTTTTATATTATAATATATAATTTTAATACTAAGGCGTTTTTTATAACTTTCTTTAACTTAGTTAATAACTATATTATAATATTAGCTTTAATTTAAATAGATTTATCTTACTTTATTATCTTTTTATTATTAATTATAATAATATATTTAATCTAAGAACTTAAATCTTTATTATTAATAAATAATCTATTAATAAAGATAAATAGTTTAAGTACTTAGAGGTCTAAGGAGAGGTATTTAATACCTTTATTCTAGTTTCTAATTTACTACTTAATTTATTAGTTAAGATTATTAATTTCTCCCTAGCTAGGCTCTTTATATTATATAATAACTAATGAATTAAATATTACTTCTAATTAGTAGATATTAACTAGGTAAGTACCTCTAGTATATTTTTTAATATATACCTAAAATATTAAAGCTATTACTAGCTTTATAACTTAACCTTTTTATTAGAGATAAAGGCTTTTATCTTCTATTAATATAAGCTTATAACTATTAAAGATAATTAGGCTATTTATTATTAATACTTTATATAACTTAATTTAAAATCTTACTTTAGTAAGTTTTTCTTACTTTTTTTATATAAATTCTTTTATAGTTAATTTAATTATATTATTAATTTATATACTAATAATCCTAGCTTCTTACTCTTTTAAGATTAATAAGTATAAGTTATATATTAAGTTTATTATCTATAAATACTTATAATAGTACTTTAAATATATTATTTACTAATATATACTAGCCTTTATTATATTATATAATAGCCTAATAACTCTTATAATTAAATTCTAAGAGTATTAGTAATATAGCTCTTTTAGTAGCCTTACTATAATTATTCTTTCTACCTTTATAATTAATTATATATATACCTAAGTAATATCTCTAAGCTATAGAATATAACCTTCTTATAAAAGTACTAGAGCTAGTATTAAGATTAACTATTAGCTTATATATTAAATTATTAATAAGGTAATAAAAATATATTATTTTCCTTTATTACTATAATTATATATAACTAGTCTTAATTTCTTATATAGTTAATTAGTACTCTTACCTTTAATCTTATTAACTATTTTAATATTAAAAATTCAGATATTATTATAAATAATAAGGTTAAATTTAATAACTTTAAATATAATTTTACTAATAAGCATTTTAGCTTCTTTTAATTATAATACTTAAAATAGTTAGGTATTATAATAATACTTTATTTCTTAAGATCTAAGGTAAGAGCTAGGTTTACTTTCTTCTTTATACTAAAGAAGCTTTTATTAATTAGCTTCTTATATAAATAGCCTCTTATCCTCTAGGTTAACTTCTAGGGTCCTTCTTCTTCTTTAGTTAAGGCCTTAATATTAAATTACTAGTTATATAATTCCTAATTAAAATTATATAACTATTATTATTTAGGTAATACTTACTTAATAGTAATATTACTTACTAATAGTAAGTTATATAATTCTTAGGTGGAATTATATACCTATTTTTAGCCTAATAGTACCTTTATAACTTCTTTATTAGTTATTAAGTAAGAAAAGAAAGGTAATTTAGTTATTATTAAAAGACTTTAGTTATTATTATTTTTAAAAGGTATTATTAGTACTATTACTAGGGGTAGCTTAGTGCTTATTATATATATTTAAGTAAGAGTTCTTTACCTTATAATTATAGAGTTATTAAGATAACTTATTATTAGCTTTTCTTCTTTATCTTATAGGTAAGGCTTAACTAAGGTTATTTAAAAGGTTTTAGTATTATTTAATAATTCTACTATATATTCTTCTTTATTAGTCCTTAAGAGATAGAACAGGCCTTATTACTTATATCTTTCTTAATATATATAAAGATCCCCTATCCTTTTTATCCTCTTTATAACCTTACTCTATAAAGCCCTTAACTTAGCCCTAGGCCTATATATAGTTAGTTTTATAAATCATATAAACCTATTATATATAAGTAAAGACTATAATAAAACTAAGAGTTAGCTAGAGAATACTTAGATAATTTATAAAAAATAAGTAAAAGACTATTACCTTAGCCTTTTAATCCTAAAGTTTAAATTACTATACTTCTAATATAAGCGTACCTTAGATCTAGGCCCCCTTATACTTAGAGATAAGAAGGTAGAGTTATCTATAAATACCTACCTCCTTAGAATAACCCTATTAGTAGGGTTAAGATAGTAGAAATAAGTTAAGGTTATATTAAGGAAGGTATACTTAGTGTTTTATACTTTATAACTTATAGTTAAAAAGTTATAAGGCTTAAGGGTTAAAGAAATAAGAGATATTTACTTATAAAGAATCTACTTAATTATATTATTTAGAGTAATAATATAATATAGTCTTATAACTAGTCTTATAAAGGGCTTAATAAGACTCTTAAAAGAATTATAAGTAAGGTATTTATAAATAGCTAAGGGAGCTTTTAAAGCTACTTTTATTTATTATATAAAGACTAAGCTTAGTATCCTCTTAATAAATATTTACTTAATAATATAAAAAAGTAAGATACTTAACTAGTAAGAGGCTATAAAGGCTATAGCCTAGCTTTAGTATATTACTATATAAGTATTATTAATAATCTCCTTCTTTTATTACTAGTATTAAAATAAATAAATCTTATTACTAATAAAATACTTATACTAAGACTTATTAAAGATAAATAAAGGGGCTTTAAAGAGAGACTAATATATACTTAAAACTTAAGCTAATAAAGTCTAAAAAGTAAAATAAGAATATAAGGAGATAAAGAGCTAGAGATAGGTAAGATAACTTACTTTATACTTAATATATAAACCCCTATAAACTAAGTATAAAGCTAAGGTAGCCTTACTCTTTTATATACTATAATATAGAAACTTAATTATATTATAACTATAAATAAAGAAGATTAACCTTAATACTTTTCTTTATAAGTACTAAGTGCTTAAATATAATATAAAAATATATTAATATAAGAGTAAACTAAAGGATATTTATTATATACTTTTCTATTATAAACTAATAAGCTAGGAATATATCTCTAGTATAGCCTTACTCTAGGAATAATAAGATATACTTTATATACTAGATTACTTAATTAAAAGTAAGAAGATTATAAAATAGGTATATAACTAGTATAAGCTAATATAGTCTAATTAGTATAATTTAATAATAATAATAATATATATATAAATTTCTAAGTATATTAGAAAAGCCTTTATAACTATAATATTTAGGCTATTATATTAGGTCTAAAATGGTCCCTATAGTACACTATATAATAGGCACTACTAATAAAAGAGCACGCCTCCCCTAAAAAATAATAAAAATAACTTTTTTACCTTTTTTATATTTTATTTCTAATATTAACCTTATAATCTAAACCCTATTTAAGTATTCTTTTAATTATTAACTATATATTACTTCCTATAGTAATATTTCTATATTTAAGTTAAATATAATTATATCTTTCTCCTTTATAATTCTTATATTTCTAATAATTTAATACTCCTAATTAGACTAACTTTAATTATTTTATATATATATACTAACCCTTAAAGAGATAATAACCTTTTATTATATTATAGACTATAGAAGCTTTTATATATAGTATCTTATTATTATAGGTTTTCTAGTAGTTCTCCCTCTTTATTATAATAGAGGTTATAGTAAGGAGACACTTTATTAAAGGTTAAGATACCTCTAATTAGAGACTAAAAGCACTAGTAAGCTACTATAATAAGATCCTAGGAAATTTAGTAAAGAAACTAAGAAAGCTTAATAGATAAAAAGTCTAAAGATAGTTTAACTTAAAAGCTTACTAGTTAAGAGACTAAGTAGCTATAGGTAAGCTTTATTTACTAAACTAGAATATAAATAAAAGAAATAATAAGCTAATAATTTATAAATATCTAATATCTAAATTATTTAGTAGTACTAGAGTACTAGGTTAATAACTTATAAAAGTGTCTAATTAGGAAATAAGATATAAATTAAGAGTTTAAAACTAAAGAAGGAAATAAAATAGTATAAACTAGAAAGATAGTATTAAGTAAAAGACTATAAAGCTAGTAGTTATAAAAGACCTAGTTACTAGTAGTAAATGTGATTATATCTTAAGGCTATCTTAGTTATTTTAAAATAAAATAATCCCCTAATCTAGTTAAGAGGACTTAATAAATATACACCTTATACCTAAGTTATTAATAAGCCTATATTATCTTATAGTGTTAAGATATTAGGCTAATAACCTATAAGTATACCCTAGTCTAAGAACTAAAAAATAGGTTAAAGGTAAAAATTAAAATAAGACTAAGATATTACCTAATAGAATATATAAGAAGTTATTAATTATAATACTAGTAGTTATAAGAAGAAGATAAATATTTTTTCTTATCTTTAAAAGATAATAAACTCCTAGTCTCTAACTTATAATATAGAGTAAGCTAAGTATAAGCTATTAAGTTATTTAAAAAGATATTATCTTTATTTTTACTTTAGTTTATATTAGATCTTCTAATTATTCTTTAACCCTTTTATAATAATTATATTTATATTATTTAGTAATACTAAAGTACTAAACCTATATAAAGGCTTAGCCTTTACTACTATATAAAATATCTCTAACTTATTAAATAACTTAACTAATAATATAAAGGGGATTAGTATAAAGGAAAGAGTAGGAGAAGGAGTAGAAAAGGGTAAGAAGAAGTAGGCCCTAAAAAGTAAGAAGGTAGGTAGTACTAGCCCTAATAAAGGATAGGCTAGTAAAGGATTAGGAAAAGACTTTACTAAGTATAATACTAACTTCTTAAACTCTATTAATAATAAAGATCTCTTTATAACCTTAATTTAGGTAAATCTTTAACTATAGATTACCTTTAAGGAAAAGTTTAATAAAAATAATTCTATTAATTTCCTAAAGAAGTTTAATAGCTAGCTTAATATCTAAAGTCTCTTAATTACCTTTAAGTATAAGGAATTACTTAAGATAATAGAGATTTATATATTAGAGGAAGTTAAGTGTCTTACCTTTAGTTATAACTAGGTAGATATAAAGGTAAAGCTAATTAAATACTTCTTTAAGTATAATACTAAAGAAAGGTTTAGCCCTTAAATTAAGTTAGCTAGGTATAATAAAATACCCCTAATAAATAACTACTAAGTAATTAGTAAATAGCTTATTAAATATAAGTATCTTTATAACCTAATTAATAAGAACCTTCTTATAATAATTAAGTAGTCTAGATACTTATAGTTAGCTATACTATTAAGAGTTTATTTTAGTATAAGTAAATATTATAATATTAATATAATAAGTTTTAATAACCTACCTTATAAAGAGATATACTAAAAGATTTTTTAGTTTATTAAAGATTATATCTAATTCTAGTAAAATAAGAAGTATAAGAAGACTATTAATTAGAAAATCTAGGTAATAAAAAAGGGTAAAGTAATAGAGAAGGTAGAGGATATAAGGTTAGTATCTTAATAGGATACTCCTAAGCCTATTAGTAACTTAGAGATAGTTAAGGTTATTAAAAGGTTAGAGAAGCTAGTAATCTATATTATAAATAAGAAAAAGAAGAGAGATAAAGTAGATAAGAGGGATTATAAAGAGCTCTTTAAGGCTATTAGGTAAAACCTAATAAAAGTTAATATTATTATTAAGGATAAGGATTAGATTACTAAGTTAAGTAATAATAAAAAAGAAAAGTAAGAACTTTATATTAATACTATAAAATCTAATATAAAGAGGAAATATTAATATTACTTTTACCCTAGGTATTATCTAAATAAATATAAATTTATAAATATAGATACTACTATTTAGTTCTATATTTATAATATAAGTACTTATACTTTATCTCTTAGAGGTCTAGGAGAATACCTTATTTTATCTTATCTACTAGTCTAGCTTTAAAGTAAGATAGTAATTTAGAAGCTTATAGTTCTTTAGGCTTTAAAAGTCTTTATATTAAACTTTAAAAGATAAGTTATATTACTAAGAAGAGCCTTAAACCCCTAAATAAATATTACTCCTAGTAAATAAGAAGATATTAATTATACCTAAAATAAGCTATTACCTAGGTAAAAAATACTATAGCTAGTAAAAGTATAATAAAGACCTAGAGTTAATATTATTTTCTTAGATAATAATATAAGACCCTTAGTTATTACTTTTATTAATATAGTAGGGTATTTAAGGAAGTAATTATATATATCTAATAATATAATAGAAGGTAAAGACCTTAGTAATAGTTATAGAGGCGTGCTTACTAAGGACTCTTAGTAAGAGAATATTCCTAGTAAGAAGAGAGAAGAAGTAAAGAGTAATTTAAAGTATTATCTAGTTAATAAGATTCTAAGAAAAAAAATAAATATAATAGCTACTAAAGTTATATAGTATAATCCCTTAATTAGATAATTACTCTTATAGAGAATTCTAAATATAATAAAGTAAATTAAGAGGATAGAAGTAGTCTTTATAGTACTAGCTAGTATAAAGTAATCTTAAGTACTAATAGCTACTATATATTTTCTAGAGGAGTAAGAAGCCTCTAAATAAGCCTTTAAGAATACTCTAGTAATAATAAATATTAATATAATTATAATTAAGAATAATAAAAGTTCTATAAATAAAGAAGAGTATTTTATATTAGTAAAAGCTAAAGAGTATTTAGTTATTAAAAAAAGAGAGGATAGGTAAGTTATAGTAGAGATAATCCTACTCCTAGACTTTAGTAATACTTTTAATAATATTTTATAATTAGTAATCTATAACTTAAATATAAACTATATCTTTAATAAGAGATATATAATAACTTTATAATAAGCTTTATTATTTATTTATATTAAAATTAATAATCTTAATTAGAAGCTAATTAAGGCTTTAGTTAACTCTAATACTAAGGGGAATATTATAAGCTAGGAAATAGTAGCTAAGTATAATATTACTATTAAACTAAGCTAAGTAATATTAATATCTTACTTAAATAGTAAAGTAGTTATAATTAGATTAGTACTACTATAACTATATCTTAGTAATACCTTTATCTAGTAAAAAGTTTATATTATAGATATACTAGTCTTAATAGATTTTATCTTAAGAATACTATTTATAAGATTAGCTTAAGTAATATTTAAATATCCTCTAGACTAAGAAGGTATAAAGATATAAGTATAGTTTAAGAAGATAAGAGTAATAACCCTAGTAATAAGACTAATAACTTAAGAGTTTACTAAAAAGTTTCTTAATTAGTACTAATTATTATAAATATAGACCTTAGCCTTTAATCCTAAGTTTACTTAATAATAGGAGTTATTAAAAAGAGAGATTAAGAGTAAAGATATAGTTTTTAAGCTTAAGAAAGATAATAAAGAGGAGGTTAAATAGAGTCTCTAATAATATATAAATAAAATAAAGGTTATAATAAATAAAAAAAGATTATATATTAATCTATAAAAATAACTTACTAATAAACTTAAAGTCTTTACTTTATATAAAAGAAAGAGAGTAAAGGTAAAGTTATTAGATATATTTAATAGTTTTATTTTAGAAGGAGACTTATATTAGTAAAAGAAAAAGTAGAAGG
This sequence comes from Beauveria scarabaeidicola, assembly GCA_037289395.1. Taxonomy (NCBI): domain Eukaryota; kingdom Fungi; phylum Ascomycota; class Sordariomycetes; order Hypocreales; family Cordycipitaceae; genus Beauveria; species Beauveria scarabaeidicola. Next base: position 9,482 of record JAEIJG010001524.1, read on the forward strand.
AGGTAGAAGAAAGAGTTAAGGAAGTAAAAAACTATATAAATTTCTTAATAAAAAGGTTCTTAAAGATCTAAAAAAGTACTTATTTATATAGAAAGTAGCTATATAGTATTAAAGAATAAATTAGAGACTTAATAGAGTAAGAGAGGGATATATTCCTTATAATACTTTATAATTAAGAAGCTATATTAGTATAGACCTTTAAAGAGAGTAATAGCCTAGATCTAAGTATCTTACCCTTTATAAAGCTAAAAGTAGTTAATTATAAACCTTAGTATAAAAAGTCTATCTTAATCTCTAAGGGTATCTTATTAAAGTTTATTAAAATACTAAAGATAAGACTTAAAGTAAGAGTCTTTAAAGAGAGCTATAGGCCTTATTAGAATCTTACCTTCTTTATAGTAAAGCTAGGTAGAGGATTATAACTAATTAATTCTACTACTAGAATTAATACTATATTAGTCTATAATACTAATATTCCTTTAATCTATAAAGAGATTATAGAAGATTTTATTATATATAAAATCTTATTATTATTAGACTTCTTTTTAGGTTATAATTAGGTACTATTAGTACTTAAGAGCTAG
>JAEIJG010001525.1:0-10061 GCA_037289395.1 Beauveria scarabaeidicola
AAGGCTATTTATAGTTAAGTTATTATAGCCTCTATAGCTTATAGATAAAGTGGGGCGAATTAGCTCTTCTAAAGTATAACCGGCTATTACCTAAGGCACCTATGTAATTAGCCGCTTAAGCTAGTGCCTTAAGTAACACTCCCCTTATTTAAATAATACTATTAGATATATAATAATTTATAATAAAACCCTAATTAAAGAAAAATAAATAACTAAGAGATAGTTAAGGTTATTTTATTAGAAAAACTAACTTAATTACCTTATCTAAAACTATATTATAATCTTAAGGTATACCCTTATCTTTAATACTAGATTTAGTAGAATCCCTACCCCTTCTTAGTAAAGACTATATTAATTAACCTTTACTCCTTCCTCTTAAAGAGCTTATAGACTAATAATCTATAACTTCTTCTACTCCTTTAAGATTAAATTTTTTCCCTAGTACTAGTTAATAGAATCTCCTCTCTAACTAATATAAATACTATTATTTCCTTAAACTATACTTTAGATCCTTATATTATAAGATATCTTTATTTAATATAAAAAAATAAGAAAGGTAATAGAATAAATAAAGATAATAATATCCCTAAATAAAAGACACTATAGGACACCTAAACCCTACTATTATAATAGACGAGGAGAACCACTAGAAAACCTATAGTAATAAGGTACTATATATAAGAGCTTCTATAGTCTATAATATAATAAAAGGTTATTATCCCTCTAAGGGTTAGTATATATAAGTAAAATAATTAAAGTTAGTCTAATTAGGAGTATTAAATTATTAAAAATATAAAAATTATAAAAGAGAAAGATATAGTTATATTTAGCTTAAATATAGAAAAGTCACTATAAGAAGTAATATATAGTTAATAATTAAAAAAATACTTAAATAGGGTTTTAATTATAAGGTTAATATTAGAAATAAAATATAAAAAAGGTAAAAAAGTTATTTTTATTATTTTTTAGGGGAGGCGCGTTCTTTTATTAGTAGTGCTTATTATATAATATACTATAGGGACCATTTTAGACCTAACACACTATAGAAGAGATAATAATAAACTTATTACTAGATTCCCCTTTATCTAATAAACTATTAATAGGAAATACCCTACTAAGATCTTTATAGGTATAGGAACTAGGATAACTATCCTTACTAGACTTATTTTAATACTAGCGTTTAAGATTACTATCCCCCACTAGTATAAAAATAGAAACTTTATCCTATACCTCTTTACTCTACACCCCTTCCCTAATACTATCTATCTTTATCCTATATAACCTAATTAATAAAGATAAAAATAATATAGTAAAGACTACGCCCCCTATATAGTATACTAGCTTAGACTATAGAGATAATATTATATAGATCTAGATAGCTAAATAAGAAGTAGCTAAAAATACTTACTATAAACTCTACCCCCTCTTAGAAGCTAATAGTATAAAAGTTAACTTAGTTATTATTATTATCTAAAGTATAAAAATAAGAAAATAATAATAACTTAAGGCTTATACCTTATAAGACCTAATTATAAATTAAACCCCTCTTAATAGCCTAACTAAGATAATAAAATTATTTTAATAATTCTTAACTAGCTTAAATACTAATAACCCCTTAAAGTCTCTTATAAGACTAATTACTAGTAGTAATCCCTAACCTTACTACTATTCTAACTATTCTTATTATAGCTACTATATAAATAGTCTTTCTTACTTATAGTCACCTACTATCTTACCTAAATAAGGATATAATATCTAAGAAGCCCCCCTACTTAGTTTCTATTAATAATTTAAACTAAAGGTCCTAGTATATAACTCTAAGAAAATAGATATTATCTCTTATATTAATTAAATTAGATAGATAACTACTTAGGTAAGTACTAATATTATTCTTTAAAATATAACCTTTAGCCTATTATCTAACTAAGAATCTAATAACTATACCTAGTTTATTAGCCTATTAGAATCTACTAAAGCCTAACTAGGTAAAGACCTAGATCTATAGATTAAGCTCCTATAGGAATACTTTAAGTGAGATTATAATATAATTATAGAAGAGGTAAATAACCTTAAGTATTCTTTTATTACTAAGAATATCTTAATACTCTAATAATACCTTAACTATAAAAAAGCTTTTTACTATAAAGCTAGTAGTATAAATAAAGACTAAATAGCTTATTATATTCTTTAGGATTTTAATCTAAGCCTAGTAGTTTTAGTTAATTCTATAAATAACCTAATAGTAGATTTTATTACCTATAAGTTACTAACTTACTATTATAGAGCTAAGAGAGCCTAAGAAGCTTAATAAAATATAATAGAATAAGTAGTAAAGGCCTAAGCCTAGATAATCTTATACTTACTATATAGAGAATTAAAATAGCCTTAGGATAGGGATTCCTCCTAAGATAACTACTCTTACTAGTAAAATAATAATAATTATTAAGATACTTATCTTTAGTATAAAAGTAATTTTAGTAACTATAAAGATAGTTATCTTTAATAATAAGATAATAATTTTACTAATAACTATAAAGATAAATACTAAGATTAGTCCTTATACCTTTATAACTATTATTATATTAATTAAGAAAATAAACCCTATAATAGATATAATAATAAGCCTTAGAATAATTATCCCTAAAAATAGAAGGACCTTTATAATAGTTAGATATATAAATATAATATAAAAAAAGAATATACCCTACTAATAGGTACTACTATTAATAATAAAATACCCCTTACTAGATAACTAATAACCTTATTTATAAACTAATATAAAAAGGTGTTTAGAGCTAAGCCCCTTATATACCTTATTAAAGTATATCTTACTTATATAAAAGATAGTTAAATTAAAGTTAAATATAACTCTAACTAGATAAATAAGTTAGATAATAAATTAACTCCTAGCCTAGCTATATCCCTAGTAAAAGACTATAATAAGCGCCTATAAGGCTAGCCCTACTAAGGTAAGATTAATATAATAATCTAGGCCTTATTTAAGCTTAAAATAGTCTTATATTATTAACTAAGTAAGTTAAATAAATAATAGTTTATATAATTATAAACACTAATTATTAGTTTACCTCTAATTTATACCTTTATAACTATATTTATATAAATAATTATACTTTTACTATTACCCTTAATACTATATTTAGATTAAGCCTTATAAGTAGATATTAGGCTATAAAGTATTTCCTAAAGGTTCTTATAATAATAATATTAGAACCCTTACTCCTCTTAGGTATTAGTAATAAAGGCCTATATATTATAAAGATAATATCTATCCTAATTAATTTTTATTATTTAGATAGATCTATAGTATCTTATATAGCTCTTTATAATATTATTAATAAGCTATCTTATAAACTAATCCTTAATATAAGATTTTTTTAATATTACTAACTTTATATTATATAAGGAAAAGGTAATAAACTAGACTTACTACTACTCCCTAATAAACACACTATAACACTTACCCTAACCCTTAATAGTAACTATATAAAAGTTTATTATATTAAGGTAGCTAAAGTATATACTATTCCCCTTAGTTATAGCTTTAATATTCCTTTATAATATATATATATAACTATCTAGATAGATAGCTATATATTAATACTAAAGCTTATTAGATAAGGTCTTATCTTACTCCTTTATTATACCTTAGTTACTAGATAAGAAGCCACTTTCTTATTTATTAACCTTAGCCCCTATCTTATATATATTTTTTATAGCTAGGACCTTAGGACTATTAGTCTAGTCTATATTATATATAAAATAGAAGTATTTTAGACTATAATATTAATAGCTATTATATTAGATAACCTATTAGGACTAGACTACCCTAAAGATATACCTAAGGACCTTAAGTGCCTAAATAAGTTTCCCTTTTATATTAAACTACTAGAAAATACTAACTTATTTAATTTAAGTACTATAGATATAACTACTTATTAAGGTAAGGAATATATAGTTAAACTAAAAGATCTTATTAGATATTATTAGGAGCTATTTAACCCTAAAATTAGTAAGTTTAATAATAAAATTACTATACTAATTACCTTTTAAGAAAGTATAGATATTTTAAATCTAGCCTAATATCTATACGCCTTATTAAGGCGTAACTATATTATAATAGATAGTATCTTAGACCCCTTATATAAGGCTAGTATTATTAAAGATATCCTATTAGGAGAACTATACCTAGTTTCTTCCCTAGCTTTTATTATATAGCGAGGGGGTAAACCCTAAGTTATAGTTAATCTATATTATATTAATACTAAGCTAAGGTTAGATATATACCCCTTACTATAATAAGATAATATACTATCTTCTTTATAAGGTAGTACTATATTCTCTATCTTAGATTTAGTAAAAGGGTTTTTTTAATAACTTATTAAACTATTAGATAAATAAAAGATATCTTTTACTACTCTTTATTATAATTAAGAAAAACTTATAGTTAGTACTATAGGTTTAGCTATAAGCCTAAGATTTTTCTAATATTATATAAAGAACCTATTCTATCTCTACCTATAGTAATTTATACTAGTATATATTAATAATATAATTATTTACTTATATATAATTAATAAGTATATTTACTATCTAGACCTTTATTTTATTATCTTATACTATTTAAGTTATATACTATTACTTATTAAATACTATATAGTATATAACGGTTTATAAGCCCTAGGATATTAGGTGTCCTAATTAGGTCTTAGTATATTATAGGAGAAAATAGTAGTTATATAGGACCTAGCTATTCCTAGGAACCTAAAGTAGTTAGAAGCTAGATTAGGTATTATAGGCTACTATTATAAGTTTATAGATTACTATTCCGCTATAATAAACCCCTTAAATAGGCTTAAAGCTTAAGGGTTCTAGTACGCCCTTATTAAGAATCTTATATAAGACTCTTATATAAATAAGGTTACCTTTCCCTTCTATACTAAACCCCCTAATAATATTTTTATATCTTCTTTATATTAAGAAGTAAAATATATCTAATAATAAAATAAGAATATAGATTAACTATAAGAAGAATACTAAGTTATATAAAATAAGCTAAAAGACGCCTTAGTTAATATTATAGAACTAGCTTATTTAGACTTTAATAAGCCTTTTAAATTATATATAGATAGTAGTAAGGAATATAGTTTTAGCGCTGCCTTTTACTATATATAAGATAATAGAAAGCTATGTCTAATACTATTCCTATTTAAAAGCTTATCTTCTACTAAACTTAATTATAGTGTTATAGAACTAAAGACTATTACCTTAGTATAAGTATTATAAAAACTAGAATATTACCTTAACTATACTTAAATTATTATAATATCTAACTATACTACTATCTAAGATACCTTTATAAATATTAAGAATAGTAAACTTAAAGGTAAATACTAGTTAGTAAACTAGTGTTTATATTTAGAATACTAGTATTAGAATATTAAAATTAAGTATAAGGAGGGTTAAGTTTATATTAATACTAATACCTTATTATAACTTCTTACTATTTATAATAATATTAAGGTTCTCTTTATTAAGCTAACTTTAGATACTATACTATAACCCTATATAGCCCCTCTTAATAATAACTTCTTAGTATATATTATATAAGCCTTACTAATAGACCTAATATTTAGGAAGATATATGCGTATTTACTATAAGATAATACCCTAAGTATATTATATTAGTTTACCCTCTAATCTAATTCTAAACTCCTCTACTTCTATAATATAAATAACTAGCACCTATATATTCCTAAGAAGATAGTAAATAAGGTTATTTATATTAATTATAATAATTAATTATATACTAGAGATACCTTATATATATATAAGTTCCTATATAACTATATTTTCTTTTATAATATATATTATTATAGTACTATATATATATTAGCTTACCTTAAGTACTAGAAGTCCTTACCTAGATAGTCTCTTCTATATAAGAATATATAACTAGTACCTATACTAAAGTGCCCCTTTATTATAATATATTTAGACTTTATTATTAGCTTACTAGAATATAATAGAATTAACTACTTATTTATTATTATTAATAAGTTTTCTTAACTTACCTAGTACCTAGAAGGCTATATAAATTAGTCTACTAAATAATAAGTAATAAAGTATATATATCTAGTATACCTAGACTAGGGTATATTATACTAATTTATATATAATACTAATCTAAAATTTATATCTTACCTATAGAAATCCTTATATAAGGTATTAAACACTATTAGTAAGCTAACTACTACTTATTATTAATAAGTAAATAGTCTAAGTAAGTATACTATCTAAACTCTTATATTATACTTATAATTAGTAATTAGGTCTTACTATAATATATCTAAGTAATACTACTTTTTACCTTATATTCTATTCTTACTTAATATCTCTATATAAAGTATAACTAGAGTCTTACCCTTTAAGCTTTTATATAGATATAAAGTATAATATTTCCTATAGCTCTTAGCTATAATAAATAATAATAATTTTAGATCCTTATAAAGAGTATATTTTACTAACGCCTAAGATATAGTATAATTAGCTATTACTTATACTAAGATATACTATAATTCTAAATATTAACTACCCCTTATATTAAATATAGGTAATACTATCTATATTAAGCTAGCTAAGCCTAGTATTAATAAGTACTATCTTAACTATTAGACTAAGTTATCTTATTATTATACTAACCCTTTTCTTATTATTAAATAAATTTCTATATTATATTTTAAACTTAGTCTTCTCTTATACCTTAACTAGTAACTAGAGTTTAATATTAAATACCTAGAACCTATCTTAGTAGGAATATATATAGCCTTACCCCTAGGACTACTAAAAGGCATTAATAAATTTATTATTAATAAGATTATTACTTATTACTATATAAGATATAAATAATAATATCTAATAAGATAGCTTAACTATAATAAAATATATAATAGTTAAAAACCTAAAGATATTTTATAAGAAGATATACTAAAGCTCTTTAATCTTTATAAATAGTAATATAACCTAGTCTTATAAGGACACCTTTTATACTTATAATAACACCTAAGCTACTTATTACCTTTATTAACATATAGATATACCCTAGTAGGTATACTAGGCTATATAGTCCTAGTCCTATTATACCTTTTAAGGTTAGACTAGATTTTATCCCCTTTATTAATCTAAGTTTTACTACCTTCTATAAGTATCTATAATATTACTACCTTTTTTTTCTTTCTTATTATTTCTATTATCCTTTTTATATATTTTTATTACTAGCTATTAGGGCTAGACCCTAGTGTTTTAGTAGCTATTACTCGTTTATATTATTAGTAGTTAGTATATTATACTATTTTCCCTTTTTTTCTCTTATTACTCTCTTTACTATTATACTTTATATTATTATACTTAACTTATTCTAAAATTCCTTTTTTCTACGCTTTTTCTATAATTTTATATACTATCCCCTAACCTATATTACTTACTATAATAATAGATAATATTAAATATAATAACGTGTTTAAAGAGGATTATAATAGCTATACTATAGTAGAAGAGAGGCTTATTAGTAATAAAAGATAGACTACTAATAATATAACTAAAGAAGAGAATACTATTAGGAATAAAATTAGTAGTAATATTACTAAAGATATTATTAAAAATAGAAAGGATACTATTAGGAATAAAATTAGTAGTAATATTACTAAAGACACTATTAAAAATAAAAATAATACTATTATAGATAAAATTAATAGTAATATTACTAAAGACACTATTAAAGAGGAGAGTAATATTATTAAGAACTAGACTAGTAGTAATATTACTAAAGATACTATTAAGAATATTAAAAGAAAGGTAATTACTAAGGATTAGAAAGCCCTTAAGGATAGTTAGGAAAATAGGATAACTAATCTTATTTATAATAGCTTAACTAGTCTTCTACTTAACCTAGTTCTTATAAAACTAGCCTATCTATATAACTTACCCCTAATAGTTACCACTATTATCTACGTTAATAGTTATATAGCCCTTAGTTATAATATATAATATATAAGGTTAGGTGCCTAAGATATTTTTATTAAGATCTATACTAATATCTCTATTATCTTAAGTAATTACTAGGTTTTTTTTATCTATATTTAGGGCCTTTTAGAATATAATTAGGGGACTATTTACACTTTTACTATAGCTATTCTTATTAATATATTAGGCCTTATTTACGCTTATAAGAAGCTACTACTAGAACTATAGAAGATAATATTCCTAGTTAAGTTAGACTTATACTCTACCCTTAGTGCTACCCCCTCTACGCCCCTTAAAATTAATAGTATAAATACACTATTTATCTTAGTTCTTAGCTTTATAGTACTCTTTAGTTTAGGATATACCTTTTTATATAAAATATATAAAGTAGGTAACCCTTATATTATAATTAGAAGATAATATAAAACTTAGGTAATAACTATTAAATTATTAGATATAATATCTATTAAGCTCTCTTATACTAACCTAAATTCTAAAGAATATATATAATTAACCTTTAAATAAAACCTTACCTTATATAACCCTTTTACTTAAATAATACCCCTAAATATATATATTTATAACCTAATAGGTATAAATATTATATTTCTAATAGTAGTGTCGCTTAAGGCACTAGCTTAAGCGGCTAATTACACGGGTGCCTTAGGTAATAGCTAGTTATACTTTAGAAGAGCTAATTCGCCCCACTTTACCTATAAGCTATAGAGGCTATAGTAACTTAATTATAGATAGCCTTAATTATATATAAATAGAACCCTTTTTATATTACTTAATTAAGACTACTAAAACTAACCTACTCTATTCTAATACTAATTAGTAGTTATCCTTAGGGATTAACTATAGACTAATAAGGCTTTAAAAGAGATATATAAGAGGTAACTAGTCCTTAGCTTATATTAACTAAAGAGATTAAATAATACCCCTTTTTTAATAAATTAGTATTATATAAATTAGAAAGAGAAGCTTAATACCTTCTCTCCTTATTATCTAATATAATTATAATACTATTATATAATATCTTTTAATAAATTAACACCTTATAAATTAAGAGGATAGAATATATATTAAGATAATAATATATAACTATAAAAGCTAACTAGATAAAAATAATAAGTTCTAATACTAATCTTATTAGCCCCTTAACTAAGAATAAAAGTAATAATAGATAAACTATTAGAAACCCTTATCCTAAAAAGTAAAGCTAAAGCTAAGAGCCTTTAGTAATTAGTAACTAATACTATAGTATATTAATTCTAGTATATAATAGATAAAGCCCTATACCTTTTAAAGATATTAGATACTTATAATAACCTAGAATAACGCTTAAGAGAAATTAATAGTATAGGGGTATATCTAATTAACTACTATAAGAATAACCTAGTAATAAATATACTAGTAATAATATATAAATACTTTTAATTAACTTATTTAGATTAGTTAAAGGAAATCTTTAATAATATAAATAAAAAGATCTAAATAATAATTAGAAATATATTATAAGTAAAAGGAGTCTATATTTATAAAGGATTAGGTATTAAGATTATAAATACTTTATTTAAAATTACTAAATAAAATAGACTCCTTTAATAAGATAAGAAAGATAATAATTATAAATAATATAATAAACTACTTATATAAGGGTTAAGCTAAATATCTTTAAGATCCTTAAGATTATTAAGATTATCTTACTAATCTATAATAACTATTAAGAAAGATATTATCTTAAGACCTAGGATAATATAGAAGACCTTAGAAGAATAAAGAATTACTATTAATAATAAAGCGTTAGAGAAATTAAGTTTTTTAAATATATTATACCTACTAAATAACTCTTAAGATAAAGAAGAAGATAATAATAAAGGTAAAGATAATCTTATTAAGGTTAATACTCTTTATTAATAAACTAATAAGGGAAATTACTACTAATAGCTAATATTACTAGGATATAACCCTAGAAGGGAAGAATAACCTAGAGGTAAAGCTATATAAGGGAATAAATA
>JAEIJG010001526.1:0-10060 GCA_037289395.1 Beauveria scarabaeidicola
TATTAATAATAACTAGTATTATATTATATATATTATATTACCTTACTCTCTTAGGTAGCCTTATTATTATATTAATAGTGATTTTAGTATATAAGTAAGTTACTAGTAGTAATACTATAAGCTTACTATATAGTTAATATTACTTACCCTTTATATATTAATAGCTATTATAAGATATAATATAGTAATATATTACCTTTATTATTCTTAACTAATAATAATATAACTTTATTTAATATAATATTTATTTTAAGCCCTAATACCTAGTTACTTTATTATTATAATAAAGCTATAATACCTCTATATATAAACTATAAGGAATATAAATATAATTTTCTTATTACTATAGCTTATTATTATTATATTCTTATTTCCTAACTTAAGGTAATATAGAAGTAGCCTTATATATTATAATAACTAGAATACCCTATTTAACCTAAGTAGCCTTAATAGCTTAGGTTAGGCTTATACTTATATCTAGCTTCCCTATAATTTCCTTATACTATTCTTATACCTCTTATACTATTTAGTCTCTTTATACCTCTTATATACTTTTATTATTTTTATATATCTTTAAATTACTATAAGAATACTAATAGTGTTATTAGCCTCTTCTATATACTCTTTATATCTTTCTTATAATCTATATACCTTAAAAGTATATTTACTAGGTTCTTTTTACCTAGTTAATAATATATTATAAAATTAAATAATACTAATTTATCTAATATTATAGCTTATTTACTTATTAGCTTTATCTTTATTATAAGGTAACTATAATTTAAATAGTTAGTAAGTACTTTAATAGTATATTTAGGGTAGGCTAGGTAATAGTGTTATTAGTAGAAAGCTTTTATAATTACTAGTATCTTTATATTTAGTATCTAATAATATATTTTTAGCCTTATAAGCTTATATAATAAATATATAATAAGGTATTAGCCTCCTTATTATTTTTATAAGAGGATTATATTAATAATAAAATCTAATATATCTATTTTAACTCTTATTAGTACTATTAGATTATAGTAAGCTAAGACTAGGGCTTCTTAAAAAACGCTTTTAAGCTACTTAAATACTATTACTTACTTACTTAATAATACTAGTAGCCCTTTTTTCTTTACTATACTAATATCTATTAATAGCTTTATAATCTTATTAAATCTCTTAATAAACCACTAATAGAAGTTTATAAAACTAATAAAAGCCTATATTTCCTTTATATTACTTAGCTATAATTAACTTATAATAGCCTTAATATAATCTCTTTTTATATATATTCTACCTAGCTATATTATAAAACCTAAAAATAATACCTCTATAATATTAAACTCTAATTTATTAAGGTTTATATATAACCTTACTTAAAATAAGAGCCTAAGTACCTTATAAATATACTATATATACTTTATAATATTATTACTATATATTAATATATTATTAAGATATATAATATAAAACTAGTTAAGGTAAGGTTATAATACTATATTAATATATTCTTAGAATATTACTAGTATATTAGTTAGCTTAAATAGTATTATTAAGAATTTAAAGTAGTTATATTTATAATAAAATATTATTTTTTATTTATCTCTTTTATATATTTAGATATACTAATATATATCTTAAATATTAAACTTACTATAGATCTTTATACTATATAATTAGTCTATTATCTTATTTATTAGTAATAATACTATATAATTCTTATATATTTATTAGTTTAATATATAATAATTTATATATATTTATAACTTACTACCTTTTTTTAGTATAAATAAAATAAGTATACTTACTAAGCTTATTAATCACTAAATCTATCTCTTTTTCTATATTTTTACTATAAAGTTATAAAGTTCTTATAACTCCTTTAGTATAAGTATATAAATAAGTCCCTAAGGTAATACTATATTATCCTCTAATTTAATTATATATTATAGCCTATTTAGTAATAGTAATTATAATACTTCTTCTTTAGAGAAGACTACTATAAGGTCTATATATTTTAGAGGTACTTTCTTAGCTTCCTTATTATATATTTAAGCGCTTACCTTACTTATACCTAGGTTATTATTAATATTATCTAACTTAATATATCTAACCTATAGTATATTATCTTCCTAATCTTCTAGCTCTTATAGTTTACTATCTTTATTAGCTATAAATATATATTTAGCTTATATAGTTACTTTATAATATACTTATATACTCTTTATAAGCTATATACTCTCTATAGTAAGGTAATAGTTCTAGTAATTATATATAAGTAATATATTTAGGTCTATATTATACTACTATAATGCCCTTAATAATATATTATTAGCTTCTAAATCTATAACTATAATATAAATTTATTATATATTTATTATTCTCTAGTTATTTATAAATTTTATAACTATATTTAGCTAGCTAAGTAATTTAAAAAGCTTACTATTAGCTATAATAGTGTCCTAGCCTAGTAGCTCTAATTAAACTACACCTATAATATAACTATAAATAATATTTCTATTACTTCCTAAGTCTAGTATAGCTCTTATAATAATATAATAGCCTAGTAGCTATAAGTATATAGTTCTTATAAGAATATTATTCTTTATTAAGTTATAACTATCTTCTTATACCTTATATATTACCTAGGTTTTTTAGTTAGGTCTAATAACTAGGGTTATATCTTATTACTATTCTCTTATATCCTCTTAATACCTTTCTTACTATTCTTATAGCTAGGTTAGGCGCCTCCTACTATACCTTTTTATAATATACCCTTATTATTAGTATATTATATAATTTAAGGCCTTATATTTAAATTAGTAATAGTCCTTATTATACTTCTAATATCTTAGTTCTAGTACTTTTAAATATATATTAATCTTATACTCCTTATATAATAAGCCTATAGTTTTAATACTTAAGTCCCTTCTTAGTATAATATAATCTTTTTACCTATATATACTACTATAATTCTAATAACCTAGTTTATTAGGATTATATAATAACCTTATAGTCTTATCTTATTTTAATATTTAAGTATAATTACTACTAACTTTATAATTTTATAGGGGTTAATATAATCCCTTACTTAGTTTATTCTTATTACTTTAGCCTCTTTAGTTTTCTTAAGCTTTTTATAAATCTACTATATATTTATAACTTACTAGTTACTCTTATAAGCTTAGAAGCCTATTTAGTAAAATCTCCTTAGTAAATACTAGTTATAGCTAGTTAAGAAAGAAATTAATATATATATTAGTTAGTAGCTAGTTTATTATTTCTAATTCCTTATTTTCCTACTTCCTTAGGAATTACCTAAATAACTAGTTCTTTATTTATTATATATAATCTAAGTCTATAAATACTATAAGGCTATAAGTATACTTATTACTTATTTTTAATTATACTTATTCTTTAAATTAAGCTTATAATTATATCTTAATAAATTTACTATCTATATTATTAGTTAGCTATTAAGTCTATTATTACTTTAATTTACTCTAAAGACACTAGCTTATATAAATAACTTATTATTATATTATTATAAACTTATAAGGTTTTATTATAAATATTATATCTAAATCTATTATAAATATCTAGAAGTTAGTTATACTTTTAGCTTTAAAGGTAAGATATTAGATATTAATCTTACTTCCTTATTCCTTATTATAAACTTACTTTAAAGGTACTTCTTCTTTACTATTAAAGAGTAACTTATTAAGGAGCTTTATATCTTTACTTCTTTTTATCTTCTTAATTAGACTCTTTCTCTTCCTAGCCTTTTACTTATAATATATTTACTTTAATATTACTTTATTATTATAATTTAAAAATAATATCTTTATAACTTTATTAATTAGTATAGATTAGTTATTATTTATATTAACTAAGGTTTATAAAATAATATTATAATCTAATAATTATTACTCTCCTTTAGTTTATTTTAATAAAGCTAAAGAGTTATTTATAATAGTTTTATTACTAACTTATAAAGAAGTTATAATAGCCTTTTATATATATATAGTTCTTAAAGGTATTTTAGATCTTTTTACTAATTCCTTTATCTTTTTTATAATAATAATAAATAACCTATTAAATAGTAGCTAATATAAAAAAAGTAATAAAGGAGATCTTAATAAATAGCTATATTATAATAATATAATTTTATTATTTACTAATAAGAATCCCCCTTACTTAGTTTATATAAGGACCTTATAGCTTTATAGCTATATTCTCCCTTATTATATATAAACCCCTACTATCTTATAATACTAAGGTTCTTAGCTTCCTAGCCTTATAGGCTTATAGCTATATTCTCTCACTTATAACGTAGCTATACTATAATAAATACTTAATTTAGGTACCTAAGACTATATCTTTAATAATAAGGCCTAGTTTAAGAATCTAACTCTAAATAAATAGTAAATTTATAATATCTTTAATTAGCCTATTAAAGCTAAAGGCACTAGTAATATCTACCTCTTACTAGATAATAATAAAGATATTTTACTTAAAAATATAATATATTACTTTAATATTATATAGAATCTTATCTTAGAAGATACCCTAAAGAAGAAAGGCTTCTTCTAGAATACTAAGGAAGATATTATCTACTATAGGTAAAAGGGCTAGGTAATAGAGGTCTTTAAGGTTAATTAAGTTAATTAATAACTACTAATCTCTTTAAAAAAAGTCTTAAAAGTTACTTTTATATTATTAAAAGCCCTAAAGTTATTAATAATAAGCCTAGTTAACCTTTAATATAATTATTTAGGCTACCTAGGTATAAAGGTATTTAACTAGACCCTTAAATATATAGTTAGTATTAAAGTTAAAGGCTAACTTTTACTAAGCCTTTATAAGGTCTATAATACTTTAAAAGCTAAGAAAATTATTTTAAGAGTTCTTTATAAAGAGAGCTTTTTAAAAATACCTTTTATAACTATTTTAGTTAATTTATTTTAATTTAATAATACCTAGAACTCTAATTAATATATATAACTAATAATATATTAATATATAGGCTTTTAAATAATAATAATACTTTATAAAAAGACTAGCTTTTATAATACTCTTCTTACTTTTATTAATAATATTAAAAGATATTATAATATTAATATATATACTATTTTAATAGATAATAAAGTAGCTTTCCTAAGGTCCTAAAGAGAATTACTTTAAGCTAAAGATATTAACTTTAGGCTTAATTCCCCTAATTATTCTTATTATAAAGGCTACTAGAAATAGTCTAGTAGTATAATAAAGGAATTAGTAACCTTCTTATACTTATAAGCTAGTCTTTCTCTTTAATTTTAAAACCTAGCTTACTAAATAGCTATTTATCTACTAAATAAGTACTCTTAGTAATAAGTAAACTAGAAAATACTACTTAAGTTAATTTAAAGCTAACTAAGAGAGAATTAAAATAAATAAAAATATCTTATAATTAATTAATACTCTAACTTAGCTTATTTAAAAGTATTTAAATATAAAGCCTTTATCTTAATATATAAAAAAATAACTAAAAGAGCTAATAAGCTTAAATAAAGAGTTTATATTAGCTACCTTATTAGAATTATATTTTAATATAATATATTATTTAGGTTCTTTTTATAAAAAGAACTAAGATAATTAATTTAAGTTATATTACTTTTAATAAGATATCTTTCTATTTAAATAAAGAGGTAATATAATAAATACTTTTACTAGCTAAATAGCTTTATAAAATTAATATATCTAAGACTATAATATAAGATAATCTAAAGTATATTATAAATATAATAATCTCTTTACTTAATAGTAATACCTTTAATCTTACTAAAACCTTAGGGGGTACCCTACTAAATATAGCTATTTAGTAAAATATAGAATTAGGCTCTAAAGCCTATAAAATATAAAAATAACTACTAGATAACCCTAATACCTTAAATTAACTACTACTTTTACCTCTAGCTATTAAAGAAGATCTTAATCCTCTAAAGATACTACTACTAGTAGATAATAAACCTTAATATACCCCTTTTATACCTAGTAAGTTAATTATAGACCTAAATAACTTTAAAAGTAATAATACTAGCTTAGCTAATAGTTTAATATTTACTATATTAGTTAGTATTACTAAGTAGCTAATTAGCTAATTATACTAAGACTTAATACTAGAGGTACCTTAGAACTATAAAGAGATATAGTCTTATACCTTTTAGAGATAACTATATAAGGCTATAGAGGCTAAGAATTAGAGAATTTATACTATAGGTATAGTAAAAACTAGAGATAATTATACCTAGCTATATATAGGTAGACTTCTTAACCTTTATTAAGTATATACTTATAAATTTAATTCTTAGGGGTACCTTAAGTATTATAAAGCTTAAATATATATATAAAAAGACTAATAGTTAATAACCCTTCTTATAAAAGTAGCTTTAACCTTAATAACTTATATCTTTTACCTAATAATAGCCTTAATAGTAGCCTTTAGCTTAAAATTAGCTTAATATAACTTTATTAATACCTTCTTAAACTCTATACTTAATAAAGAGATCTATACCTAGTTACTACCTAGCTTTCTATAGAGGTATAAGTACTAGAAGCTCCTTAAAGCTTTATATAGCCTCTAATAATCTCTAATTCTATAATATAATAAATTAAGTAGCTTTTTTAAGTTCTTTAGATTTAAGGTATACTTTAAAGACCCTTATATTATAACCTAGGCTAGAATTATTATCTTCTTCTTTATAAATAACTTAGTTATTTTATATTATAAGTTAATAAAGAAGAAATTCTTTAACTTATATAAGGAAATTATAATAAAGTATAATATTAAAGCCTTAAGAAGTCTTTATTAGTTCTTAATAATAGAAATTATTAGGGATTAAAAGAATAAGAAGGTCTAGCTTTCCTAAAAGTCCTATATCTAGAAAATTATATACTAATTTAAATATAATAATAAAAAAAAGGTCTAGATTTTTTTATTAATAAAGCCTCTAGTTACTTTTAATAATATAATTAAAAAAAAGGTTATTACTCTTTATTAGTTAATTATTAAATTAATTAAATACCTAGTTATAATAACTTAACCTAATATTACCTTTATTACCTTAAAACTCTCCTAATTCCTTACTAACCCCTCCTAAGAGTATATTAACTAAAGACTTAATTATATTTAGTATCTAAATTAATCTTAAGATCTTTATATTATCTTTAATAATAATTAGGAAGAGCTTATAGTTTATATAAATACTACTTTTAGTAATAATCTTTAAGATAGAAAAAGTACTTAAGGGTATATTTTATAGCTTTTTAGAGGCCTTATCTTCTAAAGTCAGGCACCGGTGTGTGATACGGTAACACCACTCAACGGTACGCTTACATAAGGCTGATCACTGCCTAATACGGTTAGCTCCACTACGGTCACGCCCGGCTCAAAACACGTGATTCTGGTCAAAAGTGGGTCTAGGAAGCTAGAGTGGATATAAGAGGCTTATCGCACGTTAGGAAATTTAGGAATTTTTCTTCCTTAGCCACACATAACATCTATATATTAGATCCACTTATTATAGCCTTATAAAGCTAATTAGACCTTAAGAAAGCTCTAGCGCTATAGAGTATAGGCCTCTTGCTAGTTAAAGCGTCTAAATAGATAGGGGTCCCCCTAGTAATACTTTACTGCTATAAAAAGGGTAGGTCCTTATGTAATATAGCTAATTAGAAGCGCTAATTAATGCCGTTTTATTTAAAGAAATAGCTTATTAGCTATATTATATACTAAGACTAAATTAGGTTAGCTCTAATATACTAGTAAATTAGAGGGCTTACTTAGTACCTCTTATCCTAAATAGGTAATTTAAGCCTAATTAGGAAGAATTAGCTTAGCTAGTTTTTATATTATTACCTAGAAATAGTAATAGCCCATATATAGCTAATTTACTAAGATTATAAAAGTAGAGTTACTTATATAGTTATCTCCGCTTTTATTAGCTAATTATAATACTCTAATTATAATATTATTCCTAATTTAGTTATTTATAATATAGATAAGACTAGCTTATATAAGGGACTAGGCCTAAATAGGCTAGTTATAGGGTAGAAGGGCTAGAAGTGTATCCTTTATATAACGCTAATACTAGGGGATTAGATTATAATCTTTAAGTGTATTTCCGCTTCTAGAAGGGTTATTAACCTACTTATTATATTTACTAGTAAATCGGAAGTCTAGCGGTAGTGGTTCCCGGAAAAGGTGGATCTAACCTATAGCTAGCGTTTTATAACATTAGCCTGCGGCTAGACCACTAATAATATCGCTTATTATTAGCTAAGAGAGGTTTTTAACCTACTTACCCGTATAGACGACCCTATAAAAAAATAGCTACTAATCTTAGATAAACACAGAAGCCATAGCTAGACCTAATTTATATAGGACGCCTTCTAAAAAGGGATATTCTTACTTTATTTACCTACACACATGTTATATATACTATAGCTATTAGACGTTAGCTTATTTACCCTACTTAAGCGTGTATATTACACTTCTTATTCTAGCTTAACTTATAGCATTAATAACCTAAATAGGAAATTCGTCTTCCTTAAAGTATATATAAAGGCACACTAAGCTATATTTATAGCTAAAAATATCTAGGGTAGGTTCCGCGGAATAGGGATATAACTAATTAACGTAGAGAGACCCCTATTAAATAAACATATTATATATAAGAAGGATAAGGAAAGTGACCTAATTAGCTAGCCTAGTAGCTAGGAAAGTAGGGACTTATATATCCTAACCCTAATAAAGCTAAAGCACCTATATTAAGCCTACTAAATGTGGGTTAATAGACCTATACTACTTATTTTTTTTAAGAAGCTTAAGAAGGCCTAATACACTATAAATATAGAGCTAGTCCTTTTATAGTAAGAAGTAAGTTACCTTTAAAAGGAGGTATAGGTATATTAATTAATTAAAAAGTAGTAGGTTAAGCTTAACCCTAACTAGAAATTTATAATAATTTTAGATATCCTAAAAGCTAAGCCTATTTTAGTAATAGCGCCCCACCTACCTATAGGGCTTACTAATACTTAATTAGCTAAATTTAATGATTCCTATAGGGTTTAGAGGGCGTATAATAGAGATGGTGGGGCTAAGATAAGCTAATTAGAAGATGAGAATTTAGAATAGCCCTATAATGCTAAGATAGTCTTTACCTAAAAGAGACTAGCCTTATACCTATACTATACTCTTTTGAGCCGTACCGTTAAGTGGTGTTACTATACCACACACTAGTGCTTGACTTTATTACTTAACTAAGTAAAATATAATTATAACTTTATTAATAAAAGCTAAGCTTTTAGCTTTTTCTTAAATAATAAAAGAGATTATAGTATTCTAATACTTATATATTAATATTAATTTCTTTTTTAATAATAATATTAAACTCTTTTATAATAATAATTAGATAATTTAGCTAGTTAAAGAGGACTTAGTTAAGTTAGTAATAAAGCTTTATTATATTAATATTTATAACTATTAGGTCTACTAAGAAGCTAGAGCTAGTATTTTTAACCTATAATAGAAGTTTATAATTAAGATAATTATAAATAGCTTTATTAAGGCTCTTAGTAGGTAAAAATTTAATTAATTTATTAAAATATTAAGCCTTAAGATAAGATTATTATTAATAAAGGTAGTTAAATTTACTATTTAGTAGTTAAAGCTAATACTATTAGTAATATTTAATAATAATAAAGTTAATTAACTAAAATAACTTAAATTTAACTTTATTAATAAATTTATTATACCTTAGTAGCTAGGTATAATATTATTATTAATTAGCTAAGTATAATATATAATATCTCTTTAAAGTCTAAATAACCTTTTATTAAATAAAATAAGTATATTATTTTCTAATACCTAATAATTAAGTAATTTATATTTAAATATAATTATAAAGTTACTAGGTTAAGTTAATATATATAGCTTAAGTATCTTAGTTAAGGGATATTAAAATAATAAAAAACCTAATAATATAAACTATAACTTTAATAAGTTTATATAGTTTTTATAATACTTAGTTTT
>JAEIJG010001527.1:0-10056 GCA_037289395.1 Beauveria scarabaeidicola
AGTTAGTGGTTAAGTTAGTGGCTAGGTTAGTGGTTAGGTGTTCGAGTTAGTGGTTATTGTTTAGGTTTACTGTAGTATAGGTATTTAGTGGTTAGTGATCAGTATTTGTGTTAGTGATATGTACTGGTACAAGCATCATCCTGGGGAAACATCGGCAGAATCAAACTGGGACAGGTCAACTTGGTGGATCTGGGACAGGTTATGTGTAACCACAACATGGCAAGCCAAAGCGCACCAACCAACCACCCTTGACACTCTCTCTCCATGCGCAAACGACTGGGGGCTGGATTGTCAAAAAAGAGAAAAGAAAAAGAAACAACACCAAGGTTGTCTATTTTTTCTTCTCGAAATCTTAACTCTATACTCTGAAAATAGCCTTTCCACTACTGCCGTCGGCTCGACCCAAACTTTCTGCTAATACAACAACCCCAATGCAAGTCACATGGCAACCACTGCCGCCGCCACCTACGGCCACCATGACGGCGCCGCACCGTCGATGCGCTTCCTCCCACATCCACGACAAACACCAACGCGACGACGACGACGACGACGACGACGACGACGGGCATGATATCCGACGCAGCTGGGGCAGCATAACCCTGTGCAAGCTGCGCGACAGCATCATCCGCAGATCTGCCCTCTCCAGACCCTGGGCCGCCGCCGCGAGTGCGCTCCGGCCATTATCCCGGACTCGTCCCCGGCCCCCCATAACGTCACCATCATCGACAGTCGCTACCACCACCACCACCACTATGGAACTCACCGACTTTCCATATACCATCTTTGCCGAGATCATCTCGTATCTCGCGCCGCGCGAGACCATCGCCGCGCGGCGCCTGTCCCGGGCCGTCTACGCAGCGCTGACCCGTGACGAGCTGTGCATCAGCCTGCTGCTGCATTATTTCCCCCGCGCCATCGAGTCCCGCGAATTGCGGCTTCTTCTGCGCCGCGGCGACCACGCCCTTCTCGAGTGCGTGCCCTGGTCCCACGCGCTGGCCGCGACGGCCCGCCGCTACCACCACCTCGGCACCGCGACGCCCCGCGCGACGCAGACGGTGCCCGTGCCCGCGGCGGACAACAACAACAACAACAACAACAACGATGGCCACCTGCTACGCGGTGTCACGCCCTGGCACCGCTTCCTGCGCCTCGACGACAAGACGGCCGCCTTCCACTACTGGGACCCCGCGTGGACGTGCGACGCCGCCGCCGGCCTGCTCGTGCACCCGGTCGCGGGGCGGCGCTACGCCCTGCGGGACCTCGACACAGGCCGCACGTGGCCGGTGCCGTTTGCGACCGAGGGCAGGCTGGTGCGGCGCGTGCGCCTGAGCCACGGCACCTTGATCATTGAGTGGTGCGAGAAGCAGGCTATGCGCGAGGACGCCGGCGCGCACCGGCACTTTGCCACGGCCTACGCCGTCGGGAGGGTGCAGGGCAAGAGCGACGCCAGCCACCAAGAGGATCTGTACACGGTGAGAAGATACGCAAAGGATATACCCAGCAACGAGGACGGAGAGCCGGGAGGGGCGGAATGCGCCGTGACGTTTCGCGCAGAATGGAAGATTCACCGTCTCGGCGTCTTGCTGCGCCACCAAGACCGCTTCTTCTCTGCGCACAACAGCACCCACTACGCAGTCTACATATGGCAGCCCTCGCGCTCGCCGTGGGGCGAGGACGAGCCGCGGGAGAGGCTCGTCATCTGGGAGATTGACGCCGTGGCATCCGGCGGCGGCCCACACATCATTGCGCAGCTGGCCAACCCGCAACTCGACCACTGGGGCGTCCGGCAGCGCGGCACGCCCACGCTGCGATGCCTCCGCCTCGACGACTGCACCTGGGACCCTGCGACCCGCACCACCACGGGACACGTCTTCTTCGTCGAGGAGGAGCACCGCTGGTCCGCCGGCCCGCACAGCAGCACCACGCCGCCGCGGTTGCACCACGTTAAGACGACCGGCATCCCGCTGGCCGGCGGCCCGCGCTGGGTCGATGAGTGCGGCAAGGTCCAGCCCGATGTGAGCCAGATGCAGTTTTGCTGGCGTGGCACCCGACCGCCCGGCAGCGGGCCGGGGGCCGGCCGGCCGGAGATGGAGACGTGGCCCGGCCGGTGCCCGTGCTGGCGCCACGACGATTTTCCGTACCTGACCATCTGCGAGGCCAATGACGCCGCCGCCGGCGTGCGCTTCAGCGCCCGTCACTGCTTCATGCTCGAGACGCTGTCCATCCACATCAAGCCCAGGCTGCGTATCCACGGCGTCGCGCGACCCGCTGAGCCCCGTCCGCGCCGCGCATCATCGTCGTCGTTGACGACGACTTCGGAGGCGAGCCGCAGCAAGTCCGTGAAGCAGACGCATAGCGGTGGTGCTGCGGGCGGGCGGCAACGCCGACGGAACCACGCCGGCCAGCTGGTCGACGAGGGCGGCAGAAGCCTGGCGGCGGGAAGCGACAATTTGTCGGATTGGTCGGCGGCAATGACCCGAGAGGTTCAATTCGAGGACGATGCCTGGACGAGGCTCCTCAACGCAGGATACATTTGCGGCGACGAGAGGTGGCTGATTGGACAGGACAACCATGGTTCCATCACCATTATGCATTTCTAAATAGGCGTCTGTTTTTCCTTGCCTGTTTGCTTCCATTTCTTCGCATCTACATAGGGACACAGCGGCGTTCATTGGAGTTCGTTAATTCGTAAGTGGACAGCCTATCGAGTTTTCAGCAAGAGGCGTCCTTTGCGAGGCATCGACACTCTGCGGATTTTCATACAAGGTTCAGCCTTTGTCAACATGAGCTTTTGCAAGGCGTCGAGCAATTTGGTTCAGATGGCAGAAATATATAGGTGCCAATTTTGGAAGCTGTGCAATATACAACAAGTTGGGGGGAATTTTGTGTCCACTACTACGCAGAGAGGTCGTCTGGTAGCTTGAGGAATCCGCCATAGTAATCATCGAGCCACTTGGCGGCATTGGCACCAGACTCGTCGAGTCCAGCATCCCAGCGGCCGATGGAGCCAACATAGCCGTCTGGTCGGACGTTGATGATGGCAACTTCGCCTGGTGCCAGCCGCCCGAGCCACTTTTCTGTACAGCGTGCGCCGCGGGTATCCTGCGCGGGCACGTTGTCCAGGTACAGGGTCCAGCGATTTTCTTGCAGCAGCGGAGGGAGGTCGGAAATCTCAAACTCTGACTTGGGCATTGTTGCTGCCAGGCCGTGTTAGTAATGTCTCTCTTCCAATACTGCTGGCTGGCGCGGGCATGCTTACTAATGAGGGCGAATGTGAAAAGCTCGCTGGCTTTAACGTAACGCTCTGGGCGAGTATATACGTCTTCCGGGACTGATGGTCTGGGCTGGCGTGCGTACGATGCTGTGGCCGCAGCAGACAATGCATTTACAAATGAGGTGCGCGAGGAGACGGAGTTGCAGAATGATTCGAGAAAGGTGGCAGATTGAAACACGTCCCAAGCGAAGAGATATATGCGGAATTGGCCCATCATGGGAATGTCGAGCTGGATATCTACAGGGTTGGCGTCAATGTAACGAGTGACCTTGGCTGGTGGAAGAATGCTTCCGGGACGCGCCGCTTCGGGGCAAGGAAACGCTGCCTCTTCGTGCATGGCATAGGGCTGTGTGAGTATGCTGGGACCGTACTCGGCACCAATTCCGGAAATGAAGCGGACATTGAACAAGAAGTTTTTGGCCAGAGCAACAGCATCACCATTGGCAATCTGGTTGGCGTGCTCATAGTCAAAGTTGACGAGGTCGAGAGCGACCTTGCGGCGTTCTTCTTCGTAGCTGGCCATGAGTTCGGGGCGTGCGAAGCCACGGGCGGCGAGGTTGAGCTTCCACGCAAGATTCCACGAATCATGCATTGCCGTGTTCATGCCTTGTGCCGATTTGGGCGAATGGGTATGGCTGGCGTCGCCTGCGAGGAAGACAGATGCTGACTCGTCACTGAAGCGACTTGCTAAACGCTGTCCGACTTGGTATCGTCCAAACCACTCGATACAACTCCAGTCGATATTGAATGGCGCCATGATTTTGCGAGCTTGTTCCATGACGAATGATTGGCCGAGGTCATCGCCTCGAGCAAGGTCGGCAAGCGCTGTCGGTGATTGGCATGACTTGAGTTCGATGTAGAGTCGGGTCATGTTGCGTTCGCGTGGTACGATCAAGATAGACCCGTGCACTTCTGAATAGACAAGAGTCTTGGACCAAATGTCTGGAAAGTCTGTAATGAGCTCGCCATCGAGCACGCCCCAGATGGCAGGCTGAGAGACACCTACGGCTTCGACACCGGGAATGGCCTTGCGAACTCGTGAGTGCGCGCCGTCGCCTAGTCCCTCGTTAGTTGTATGAATAGGAAATATAGAGGTCAAGGCTTACATCCAACGAGGTATTCTGCCAGAAGTGGTTGAGTCTCATCACTACTAAGACCCTTGTGGTTGATTTGAAGAGTAGAGTTGCCGACCCTGGTTGGGAGCTGCTCATATGATTCAAACGAGACATTTCGGAGAACTTCCTTGTTGCGCAAACGCATGTCGTCCATGAATAAATCCTCGACCATGCCTTGATGAGCGAGCAGGATGCATGGGTCGAGAACGTCAATTACGGGGGGATAATGAACTTCGCGACCTAAACGGTGGAGTTTTTCGGTTGGAGTACTGCGCCAAAATGAAATGTCGAATACTTTGACACCGCGTTGCAATAAAGTGTCGGCTAGGCGCATCTGCCGAAATGTCTCTATCGTCTTTGGTTGCAGTCCGTCGGCGCTATCCACAGGTAAGCGACGGAATAGAACAAGGGTGGGACGGAACGTATGTAATTACCGGCCAACAGTTGTTTTTCCGTCTCTCTCATCTATCACTTGTACATCAATGCCAAATCTGGCGAGGTTACAGGCAAGCATCAGACCCGCCGGGCCAGCGCCAACGACACAAACTTGGCACTGGGGTGTGGAAGCCGTCGGCATTCGGAGGCGGGAAAGGGAAGCTGATACTTGGCCATTTGGGGATGGTGAATGGCGGAGAATTTGCTCTTCGCTGGGATGCTGCCCTGGAGACCTCACTGCCTGCAGAATGCCCGGCGCCATGATGAGAATTCTTGTCTTTGGTACTGTATCGTGTATAGAGGAAGCGGGTCGGGTTGGGCGTTGGCTCCGTTGGCTCTCGAGTGAATATTGCGAGAGCGTGGGAAGAAAGAAGCGAGACGACTACTCGCGCAGCTGTTGAAAAAGGCAGCCGAGATTTATCAACAGAAATGGCGGGTTGATCGTTGCTCAAATGCTGCCTGTAGATACTTTTTCGGTTGTGCGACAGCCAGCAAACGGAACGGAATTTGAGTTGGACTGGCAGGTAGGTAGGTAGGTAGGTAGTAGGTTCGTTCAATATCACTGAATCCAACGAGTTTGGCGTCAAAACAGGCCCGGCGCGACTTGGACAGTAGTTGTATCGAGGTTGTTCATGTACAAGTGAAGAGGGAGAGGAAAGCAGGTAATCAATCGACCGCCGGTGTCGCTTTTACGGATGATGTAAGTGCGCCGTGGGGTGGAAGAGAGTAAAGGCGATAACAATGTGGGATGCCCCCCCCTCCCCCAAAAAAAAAGAAGGAAGAAAAAAAGATGCTGCTGACAAGATGAAACGGCCACGGAAATGACCAGCAAACGGAAAAAGAGAGGCCCCAAGAATAATAATAGGACACTAAAAGGCAGTGCCGGAGAGGGCCAAAGTGGAAATGGCCATCGAGAGAAATCGTGAGATGGCATGATTTCTGGCGCGCGGTGGAGCCAAGACAGCCGTTTTTGGCCAAGGCTGGAATGGCTTGCAGCAGACAGGCTTGGGGCTCGACTTTTTAGCAAAACAAAAAGTAAGCCAAGCGTGTAACAGAAACCCTGTGAATGGTCTGAATGGCAGCATTGGCAGGCAAGAGTGCAGAAGCCTTGACCAGTGTTACTGCAAGACCACTCAGACCAAGTGCCAGAGCAACTGGCGGGGCCGTCGCCATGTCAAAGTGGTCTGATTTTGAGGCCCAGCTGGACACTTTCGTCAGTGTCAAAGTGGCGCCATTATCTTTTGCCACGACAATGTGTGCCGTCTTTGGGGCTTGCGAGATGCCCTTTTTGATGCAAGCGCGGGGCCCGAAAAGCTCCGCCTTTTGATATAAACAAGAGTCTAATAAATAAAATCACTTCAATGTTTAATCACTTAGTAAAGTCGCATATAGCAGCGTATAAAGCAATCGCATCGGCATGGTTATTCAAAAGAGTTATTGCTAGGTGTACAGTGCCATTTTGCTAGGTGTACAGGAGCACGTGATTGCTTACTAAAGATTTCAAGGAGGTACCTCGTTTTATACGGTAATCACACGTAAATATAAGTATCTTTAAAAACAGTACTGTATTTGGTTTTTTCTGCCCATCTGCCATAAATGATAACACACACTCGCCGCCGCCGTCGCCGCCGCCGCCTCTAAGCCTCTCGTAGAGGCTCTTAACGCTCGCTAATTCGCTTAAAAAACGCATCTTTATTATTTTTAAGAGGTATGCACATAATAGACTAGATAAAGGTTTCTTACAGGGCCTTTATCAGCGGCGCCGGCACACACGTGACTCCGCGCGAATAGCAATACTCAGAAATACAGAATACGTTGCCTTCACCTTGTGCCTTCCGGTCACTCATCAACTGCGCCTCTGATCATTTGACTCATCATTCGTAAGCTCAGAGAACCCCAATTGCTGAGAGAAGGCGACGTCACCAAGCCATCAAGCTATCAACCAGCATCGCCTATCCCTACCGACACACGCCCACTGCACTGCAAACGGCGTCCCGATTGTCCTTGTCATTCCCAGCTCTGGGTATTATTACAAACTTGGCTCTCCAGTTCGGGCTGTTATGCGAGCAGACCCAACGGCAGCACAGGTTTTTGCCAACGCTGTACGGTACTCTTTTTGAGACGGCAAGGCGCCTAAATGGATGGGCATGCGAAGCTGAGAATCTCGAAGAACGGACTGCAAATCCTGCTCCAAGCTCTGAAGCTTGCTCCCGAACGTTATGAGGCCAGCAACCCCGATGCCGTCCTCGTATCAATCGACTTTGAGAATACAGGAAATCTTATGAACAATTTCTTCGAGGCCGAAGATAGCCAGACTGGCCTTGCGGTTTTGGATACGAAAGATTTGCACCGCGTAAACCCAACCAAAATAATTTCAACATATAACTTGATAACTGGATCTCCGTCTTATATTCTTAAGTCGTCCAGGAAATTTCTTTTCGGAAGATCGTCCACAATCAGGCCGCCGGAAATTCTAAACAGCATCACCTCCATTATACCAGAGAATCGGGTTATTGTTTTCATTGGGCATAATGTACGATGTGAGGTGGATATATTGGCAAACCTGGGCTTCAACTTCACAGAAAACTCCATCTCTGGAATTATTGATACGTTGAGTCTTGCTAATGAAGTCTTTGGGACTTATGGCTGCTCTCTCCGAGAGTTGTTAACCATGCTTGGCTGTCCTTTTAATCGGCTGCATAGTGCTGGAAACGATGCGCACTTCACACTCAGAGCTGCGCTTCTTTTAGCAACTCGTGGCTGCAAAGATCCAAGCCATGCTACGTCGACTATCTTGAGGACTATTTCATGTAGCGACATCCCTTACCGGGTAGATCCTGAAGTCCGAGCAGCATTGAAAAGGGAAAAAAGGTTTGCAAGAAGCCGGAAGCACCAGTCAAAATCATGGAGCGTTGAAAGACAGAACGAGATACGGGCAGAGCGTGCAGCCAACAAGCAACGGGCTGCACAGGGCCACCTGGCGCTTCAGGAAAGTACACAGCGGCCTAGAGAAGAGCGGCGCGTTGAGGAGGCAGAAAAGCAGATTCAATATACCGCATTATTGTAACATAAATAGCAATACTCTATACAATTTAGTTTTAGAGTTCGCTCAACACATTGTTTCAGGCCCTCTTTATCCAGCTTCATCCTGCGAATATTATTAGTCTCAGGCCACGAGCACCGTGCCGTTTTCTGCTTCGCCAGTCTCTTCCTCGTCAAAGGACGCATTCACATCCTTGATCACCTGGCGGCCATTCCACTCGGCCATTAACTTGTCCCCACTCATGCGTGACTTATAAGACAACCAGTCTGGCAGGACGCGCAGCAGTGCTGCTAGGCCGACCGTCTCTGGCAAAATGACGTTGCCGCTTCGGCCGCTAAGGATCTGCTTGACAATGCCTTCTGCCAAGGTATCAATCTCCAGACTCGGCAACAGAAAATCGTTGTCTTGTGTAAAACCTTGAAAGAGTGGTGTCTTTACGTGGCCTGGATGCACATTGACGGTGCGAACCTTGGGAGCATGGTATCGAGTGACGAGCTCCGCCGAAAGGCCCTCGTGGAAAGCCATCGCCGCGGCCTTGGAAGCAGCATAGTCCGTCAGGGCTGGCGTCGTGATCCACGAGGCCCCGGAAGTAACAGTCACAACCATACCGTGGTTGCGCTCGATCATGCTGGGCAGGAATGCCCTGGCAAGCCAGTAGTGGCAGAGTGCGTTGACATCAAATGTGAAGCGGACATCACCAGGCTCCGAGTCGAGAATTGTTTTGCCTCTCGCGACGCCAGCATTGTTGACGAGGACTGTGGGGTGCCCGACTTCGATGCGTACTCTCTCCGCAACCTCTTGTACACTGGATGGGGAGCGGAGATCGCACTTGTAGTAATGCACCCGCGAGGCTGCCTTCTGTTAGCTCTCTTCTCAACCGGATCCCGTTGATACTCTGAGCGACTGTATACTTACAGGTAGCAAAAGATATCGGCTGGACGTCTAAAACCACAACCTTGATGGCCAACTCGTCAAAGAGCTTGACAACCTGCGCGCCGATGCCAGCGGCACCACCTGTTACAAGGACAATTTCGCGCGACCAGTCATATCGGTCATTGACCCAGTTGTTTCGAGCCTTGTCCGACAAATACTTGGAAATTGTTCTGACGAGGCCCAGGCAGAAGAGTTTCTTGATGGCTCCGTACGCAGTCGGGTGCAAAATGCTCAGGTCGCTTCCGCGCTTGGTGTACCGCGCGAGCAGCAACAGCGGAAGCACCAGCGACGGATTCAGGGCTGTTCGCGCAAACAGCTTGAAAAGCGGGACGCTGTAGAGGCCCTCTCGGGGGAGAAATCCCTGGTGCATAGGCATGATGATGAATTAAACGTTGTAGTAATCAATCCCGGCGCGGTCGGGGGCGAGGCGGCTACCGTTGCGGATAACTTGGGGCGATGGGTTAGACGATGGAGACGCTATGCTGGCAGCGTCAGATAGAATTAGACAGCGAGGTCCTTCCAAAGAGTATGGATAGTTAGCAAGTGATGATAACTATCTATATGATTGATGATTTGATTAAGACAAGAGGGCCGGCGATGTCAGGGTTCGTCGCCTACTTGGGTGGCACTAGCACCTCGGCAAGCTCAAAAGTGCGGAGAAGCTCTTGTGCCAGTGGCACTGCACGATACCTCAAACGGGAAAAGAAAATAGCAAGATGAATGACCCAACGGTCTGACAATTGTGTGTATTCTGCCCACCGGAGGTCCAAAAGTGACCGAACCCGACCGAGCCAGTCTGCAACGGTAACTGATAGTCGACAGGAGAACGGAAATTGAGTCTCCAGGTCCGTCAGATCAGGATGCTGATCTGGGGGGGTGCAGCTCATCTGTACCTCAACCAGAGCTCATCTGACCCCGAGCGGGGCAAAAGCGGCAGAAAAAATGTTAATCGATGGCAGATGCGTGGGATATGCGCTATATATACTCTTTTAGCCCTTCTATCAGCATATGCCTAGCATATACTTATAAGTAAATAGATAATAAAACTACTAGGCATATGCTAGGCATATGCCTAGTAGTTGCCTAGGTTAGTGGTTAAGTTAGTAGTTAAGTTAGTAGTTAGGTTAGTGGTTAGGTTAGTAGTTACTAGGTTAGTGGTTACTAGGTTAGTGGTTACTAGGTTAGTAGTTATTAGGTTAGTAGTTAGGTTAGTAGTTATTATTTTATAGGTATATGCCTAGTATATGCCTAGTAGT
>JAEIJG010001528.1:0-10052 GCA_037289395.1 Beauveria scarabaeidicola
ATATTTTCTTTTATATTAGCTAATAATAATATATAAATATATAAAGGTATAAGAATTTTTTTAACTTAAAGACTATAAAGTTTTTTTTTTTTATATTATCTTAATCTTTTTACTAAAGATTTTATCTTTTACTCTTCTCTTTTTTTTATTACTTTCTACTATAATATCTATATATAATATACCTTATAATATATATTTTATTAATCTAAATACTAATCTAATTATAATTTTAACTTTATATAGTTCTCCTTTAACTTACTTTACTTAATATTATACTAGTAATTACTAGTAAAGTACTTATAGAGGTTATACTTACTATATATAGGTAAGTTCTTAGGGGAGTCTTTATACTCTTAGACCGCTTATACTAGTAGTTATCTCTTTTAATAATAAACTAATAAATAGGTTTACTACCCCTTTATTTACTACCCTAGGTATAATACTTAATCCTTTATCTTTAAATACTAGTAGTATTATAATACTAGCCTATAGTAGTTTAGCTAATTCTCTTAGATAGTTAGAGACTATTAGGTAAGTATATGTTTTTAATTTTATAAGGGGTATTAAAGTAAGTCTATTTAACTTTATTTTAAAATTTTTTTATCTAACCTTATTATTATAGCTTTAGAACTAATAAGATAACTTATAATATTATAATATAATTCTTTATATTAAACTTACTATTACCTTAAGGGTTATAGTAATATCTTCTTATATAACTCTAAATTAATTAGTATTATAAGTAAGTCCTTTTTTTATAAGTCTTTATAATTATCCTTATTATACTTAAATAATTTCTTCTCCTTTAGCTAACTATAACTAGTAAGTAGAGTAATAAGTAGTTAATAGCTAGTTTACCTCTAAGGTAATAGCTACTTAGGCTTATATAATAGCTTCTTATCTTATAATAGCTAATATTACTTTATTATAAGAGGATTCTTAGGTTTAAAATATAATTAAGTATCTATTCTATAATTAGATAAAAGATCCCTTAGCTATTATTCCTCTATTTAGAAGTTAAAAATAGTTTAAAGTAATTATAAGTACCCTTATTAGTTAGTATAACCCTATAAGTAATATAATAATTTAAGTTATTATTAATTAAGTTAGTAACTATATACTTAACTTTATATAGCTTACTTTAGTTATTTTTATTATTAAGACACTTCCTTCTAACCTAGTTATAGTTAAGTCTTCCCCTACCTTATCTTCTTCTATAAGTAATTAAGTTTTCTTTTCTTAACCCCTTCTAATATTAATAAGGAATATAATAATAAAGAAGCTAAAGCTTTCTATAGTAATAGTAATAGAGAATATATTAATATACTAGAGTACTCTTCTAGAGTAAGTATTAAAATACTAGAGAATTAAATAGTTACTAAATTATCTACCTTAGCTCTTATCTTTAACTAGATATAACTAGTTAATAATACTAATAATTTCTATATATAGTACTTATTACCCTTAATTAAGAGTTACTAGGGACTCCTAGAGTATAATAGTCTACTAGAATTCTTTTTCCTTATTTAGTACTCTTTTAATTATACTACTATCTTTTAATACTATATATATTATAGCTTTAACTAAAAAAGCTACTTACTAGTATATTCTTTTTTATTAATAAGTTTCCTTTATAACTAACTTTCTTTATTAGATTTTTTATAATATATAGACTAACTAAAATTAACTTAGTTATATTATTATAAATACTTATACCTAATATAAGTATTATAATAATAACTAAAATGATTTTATTCTTAACTCTAAATAATATTAAATATTAATTAATATTACTTTAGATCTTATATAAGGTTTCTACTTATATTATAATTACTATTAGTATATATATAATCTTATAAGCTTAGCTAAAAATACTAAGGTAAGTATTCTTTATATATAGTTAACTTATAATCTAATTTTAAATAGAGTACCTATATAAGCTATAATACTATACTTAATATTTAAGAGTAAGTCTTTACCTAAATTAATAATTAAATCCCCTATCTAGGATTAATAATATAAGATTCTTTATATCCTAACTAGAAGTTTATTAAGTATAACTAGTAAGAGTAATATCTTAACCTATTATCTAAGGCCTTTCCTAATAATATTAATAAACTAGAAGAGATAACTATTTATATTTATAATATAGTTATATAATAAGGATATATTTACTAGGTAAGACTTTCTTTTTCTTTTTTTTTATATAATATAGGATTTTATATACTTAGTTTATAGGTTTTCTTAATTATTATTTTATTCTCTACGGCCTTTCTCTTTTATATAGTACTTTATTAATTTATAATTAATAATCTTATAGGTATTCTTATATATTTACTAGGTTCTCTTCTATTACTTATTTATTATATTCTACTAGCTAGCCCTTTTATTTTACTAGGAAGAGTATAGATTTATTTATAGTCTTATATATTATAATATTCTTAACTTCCTATTTTTCTTTAGGATTATTAAGTTCTAATATTATTATTAGTTTATTAGATCCTCTTTTCTAAGGCTCTAGTAAACTAATATAAAATATATTATAAATTTAAGAATATTACTCTAGTAAAGCTAAGTAGTATACCTATATACTAACTTTTTCTAGTACTTATAATAGGCTAATATATTATAGTACTAGTTTATTTTATATTACTTTAAATTAGAAGTTTCTTATAAATAATATAACTAGGTCTCCTTAAGATAACTTAAGTGGCTAGTATTATAGATTATAATTATATACTTATTATTAAACTACTTTTTATTAATACTCTTCTATTTTCTTTCTAAAAGCCTATAGTTTTTCTACTTAAGCCCTTAGCTCTAATAGACCTTCTCCTATAGAGTTAGCCTTAACTTAAATTCTAAGCTTAGGGTAATACCTAAGTAGTAAGTAAGATAATAAATTACTAGTTATATTACTTTATATATTATTATATATATATTAAGCTATCCTAAATAACTATAACTAACTATACTAGGCCTTTATTATAAAGTATTATAAGTAATATTCTAGTATTTAGTTTATTCTTTTTATTTACCTATTAGTTTAGGGGTAAAATAATATAGAGAGTTAATATTAAATATTAGAGATATTATATAATTCCGCTTAGAATTTACTAGTAAATAAAGACCCCTAGTCTAAGATAATATTATTAGGTATACTATATAATAACTTTACTTTATTATAGAATAATTCTACTAGCTATAATACTATTATTTTTATATATACTATAAAGAAGAGGCTATACTTTATATATCTATTAATAATAACTAAGATAGAGTTTACCTATCTTTCTTTTATATATACCTCTAGTAATCTTATAATAAAATCTATTATTAGCTAAGACTATA
Source organism: Beauveria scarabaeidicola (assembly GCA_037289395.1). Classification (NCBI taxonomy): domain Eukaryota; kingdom Fungi; phylum Ascomycota; class Sordariomycetes; order Hypocreales; family Cordycipitaceae; genus Beauveria; species Beauveria scarabaeidicola. Next base: position 3,352 of record JAEIJG010001528.1, read on the forward strand.
GTCTTATAGGAATTAATAATAAGCTAAGCTTACTATATAGCTTATACTATTTAGTTATTATTATTTAATAAGTAATATATATAGTTATATAATAGGCTATATCTTATCTTATATTCTACTAAAAGAAGTTTTAATATAATAGATTTATTATTTAGTCTATACTAAAGTACCTTACTAATAGGTTATTATAATATATTTATAATAGTTTATAGATAAGGTCTAGGTTTCTTAAAATATAAATCTTCTTTTTAAACTAAAGTAAACCCGTTTTAGTGATTTACTATAAAGAACCCTTAGCTTTACTAGCTAGCTACTTTTTCTTCTAGTAAATAAGGTCTTTATTTTAAGTATATAAAATAATAGTATATAAGTTTATATCTAAAATCTTATATATTTATATATCTATAATTATAGTAAGTATATAGGCTCCTAGGCTACTAAATTACTATTAATTCTCTTCCTAGTTTAGTAAGGAGCTACCTTATATATAACCTATAGATTCCTAACCTACTTCTAGTATCTTACCTAGGTCTATAGAGTTAAAAGTAAGTAGACTTAACTTCCTTATTAGCTTATTCTTTATTTAAGTACTTATTATAGTAATAAAAGCTATTTTCTTTTATAAGTTATTAACTAGCTTTAGGTTAAAGTCCTTATTTAAGATATAATTAGGTCTCCTTAAGGGTGTATTAATAAGGTTTATTTTTCTTACTTTATACTTTATTATAAACTAAAATAGTATAAGGAATATATATTATTATACTTATCTTCTATTTAGCTAAGGTATATTTATAAAACTTTATAGGTTATAGTAGTTAGTCTAGACTTTAACTAACTATTCCCTATTAAGATATTATTACTATTACTTAAAGTATTTAATAATTACTAGTATTTCTTAGTTATTTATTATATACTATTATTCTATCTTAATAAACTTTCTTAATTAGAATATAATAGGGTAATATTAGCCTTATTTATCTATTTATAATATAATCCCTAAGGTACTATCCTTTAAAGCGTCTATTTCTAACTTAACCTTTTTCTCTAGATTATAATATAAAAGAAGGGGTATACTCTAGAAAGTAGCTTTAAGTTTTTTAAATACTTACTTCTTAATTATATTAAAGTTAACTTTTCCTAGTTTCTTACCTTTTACTAAGCCCTTTAACTAAGAGGTAAATAGTAATATAATATATAAGTAGTTATTAATAAATTAATAATAAAAGTTATAGAATCTTAGGAATACTTAGATTTCTTAGAATATCTTAGGTTCTAGTTACTCTTATATTATCTATATCTAAAACTAGTCTATTTAGATTCCCTTTTTAGAGAGAATAAAACCTAGGAATTCTACCTTTAATTTATAAAAGATATACTTTAATAACTTAATATAAAGTTCTACCTTTTATAAGTAACTTAGTATTTCCTTAAGGTATTCTATATATTCTTCTCTTATTTAAGAAAATACTAAGATATTATCTAGGTATATAATATAAATCTTATTAAGTAACTTCCTTATAGCTTAATAAATATAGTTTTAGAATATAATAAGTGTATTTATTAGCCTAAAGGGTATAACTAGAAATTTATAATATTTATATTAACTATTAAAAGTTATCTTCTACTTATCTTTTTCTTTAATATAGATCTAGTAGTATATATCCTTAATATTAAGTTTAGAGAAAAACTTTATACCTAAGATATAGTCTAAAATTTCTATAATTAGGGGTAAAGGATATTAGTTTTTTTTAATTACCTTATTAAGGCCCTAGTAATTAATATATAATTATAATATCTTATCTAGTTTTAATATAAATAAAATAAATAAGCTAGTAAGACTTACTAAGTAATAGATTTATCTTTTTTCTAATATATTATTATTATTAAATTACACTAACTAGGCCTATATATACCTATCTAGTCTTACTATCTTTATAAGTAAGGGAAAAACTAGACTCCCTAGAGGAAAACCCTTACTTCTCTATTTAACTCTAATTATATATTAATTCCTAGTAGGGGCTAGTAAGGCCCCTCTTCTTAATTATTTTTATTTTACCCCCCTTAGGGAGGGGGGTGTTCTCTTTATTAGGCCTTAGCTCCTCCCTATCTACTCTATACCTACTCTATATCTATCTTATCCTAGTTTTGCCCTAGGTCTAATATTTATATAGGTTAGCCTCTATAAGTTATATACTTATTTTACTATTTTCTTACTCTTAACTAAGTAATTAAGTATATAAAGTATATCTCTTTAGTCCCTTAGTAGCACTATAATAGGGGTATAGTATTAGCTTATAAGTTTATACTAAAGAAGTATATAATAAATATCCTTTACCTTATATTTATACTAATATATCTTTATATTATATTTAAGTACTTATTACTTATAGAGGAAAGTATTTAGCCTAATCTTTCTTATTTATAGTTATATTATAATAAAGCTAATATACCTTAGTAAGTAAAGGAGTAAGGTCACCTTAGCCCTATACCTAGCCTATAAGGGCTTATAGACTAAGAATAAGGTAAGCTATCTTACCTACCTCTAGCTCTTAGTCTCCTTATACTCCTACTTTACTCTTTATATTTAGTTAGCCTAAGCCTTAAGTATATACTAGTCCCCCTCTAGTACCCCCTTACTTATCTTTAGTAGGTTTTAGTAAAGGTCTTTTATTAGTAGTAAGATCTATCTTTTATTACTTTAGTAGAGTAAGACTAGGGATAATACTTATATAGTAGTATATTAAAGCTAGGCTATAGCCCTATTAGCCTCCTACTAGTTTAGGGTTCTACTCTTTTATATTATTAGGTAGACGTCTACTAGTAGTATACTAAGCTCTATCTCTATATAATAAGTAGGGGTAGCCTTAAAGGCTCCTCTAACTACCCTTAAGTACTTTACTTATAGCTCTTAGAGGGGTCTAGCTAGGCCTTATATAGGGCTAGCTATAAGGCTATACTATATTACTACTTTAAATAATATAATTAAATAAATTCCCTAAAGGTAGATATCTTTTACTTCCTTAACCCTTAGGCCTTATAACTTCTTTATTATTAACTATAAGGCTTAAAGCGTAAACTAGACCTTCCCTAATATAGACTTAACCTACTTTTACTATCCTAACCTTACTAATAGTATTACTTTAAGGAGGTATATATCTATTAATAACTCTACTACCTTACCCCTAAGTATAAAGGGGCCTAGATCTAAGGCTTATCTATATTAGAAGTATAGTAGCTTAAACTTTAGTATAGAGAAACTTAGTTAATAGGTTCTTACCTAGTCTTTATATATAGCCTAGGCATTTTCTAGCTAGGACTTTATTTTACTATAGTTCTTCCCTATATATAGTAGGTTTATATTATCTACGAAACTAACTATATATAGACCTAGGGCTGCCCTAAGGGCTTTATATAGTGAGCTTATAAAGAGGATGAAGAGGATTAGTAATAGCGGCGAGCCTTAAGGGACTCTACGCTAGACTTCCCTTTCCCTTATTATGCCGCTGTCGATTTAGAGCCGGTTCGTCCTCTTGTCGAGGAAGGTCTAATATATTATTAATAAACTCCTTAAGAGTTTTTAATTTATATAATAAGAGGGGATAAATAAGTCTATATAGTAATATACTCCTCTCTTTAAAATTAATTATATAATTAGTCTCCTTATACCTTAGGATTATACTTATCTTTAATATATTAAATATATTTATATATTCTTATAGTTCCTTTAGAATTTTTTTAACTTAAAGAGGTTTTAACTCTTTCTCTTCCTTATCTAAAAATAAGAGTAGTTTAGAAGCCTTTATAATTATATAAATAAAGGTAGAGTTCTTTAATTTCTTTATAAACTTCTAAGGGGTATTAATTTAAATCTAGGCTTTTTATATCTTAAAGAATTAATAGTCTTTACTTATATTAATAAAAATATTTTATTTCCTTAAAGTTAGTTTCTTTAATAATAAAAGGTATCTTTTAAGCCTCTCTTTTACTAGAAGGTCTATAGTAGAATACTAACTAATAAATATCTTAGTAATTCCTTAGTAGTTAGTAAGTATAACTAGTACTTTATATAGAATATTAGGTTCTACTTCCTAACCTAGTATAGCTTTTAATAATAGCCTTATTATCTATTAAGCTTACTTTAAGTATAGACTTATTATAAGCTTCTTACTAATAATACTTATCTCTACCCTAGTATCTAGGACTAAGGAGGTTAAGTATCTTCCTTCCCTAATACTCCTTTATATTACTAAGGGAGTATTTATAACTTCCTTAAGGTTAGGTTCTTAATCTATATACTTTATTATTAAGATATCTATAATATAAGTATCTTTATTAGCCTTAGTTAAGTTAATAGGTACTAGAGTTCTTTTTTATAGATAATTAACTAGAGTAATATAAAGAATATTTATATTATCTACTTAGCTTTTCTTATAGGTAGGTCTAAACTTATTTTCTTTTTAGGTACTCTAAGGAGATATAGCCCTCCTTATTATAATAATAATAATAAATAACTTTACCTAATTTCCTATAATCTCTATAGAATTTCCCTTTTTTAGATAAGAGATTTTTATATAAAGATTTAAAGGGTTTTATAGTTAAAGAAGATAATAAGGTATTATTTTAAATATATATTAATCCCTTCCTTTTCTTATAAAATTTATCTTTAGTAAGATATTTATTAGTTTAGCCCCTCTTAGATTAAGTTTCCTAGGCCTATATAGCTACTAAGATAGCTTTTTTTTATATCTTTAGGTTTTTATTTATCTATATAATAATATATTATTAGAGCTAAGTATCGCTTAAGGCACTAGCTTAAGCGGCTAATTACACAAGTGCCTTAGGCAATAGCTAGTTATACCTTAGAAGAGCTAATTCGCCCCACTTTACCTATAAGCTATAGAGGCTATAGTAACTTAACTATAAATAGCCTTAAATTATATATAAATAGAACCCTTTTTATATTACTTAATTAAGACTATTAAAACCTACCTTATTCTAATATTAATTAGTAGTTATCTTTAGGGACTAACTATAGACTAATAAGGCTTTAGAAGAGATATATAAGAAGTAACTAGTCCTTAGTTTATACTAACTAAAGAGATTAAATAGTACTTCTTTTTTAATAAATTAGTATTATATAAATTAAAAAGGGAAGCCTAATACCTTCTCTTTTTATTATTTAATATAATTATAATATTATTATATAATATCTCTTAATAAATTAGTACCTTATAAATTAAGAAGATAGAATATATATTAAGATAATAATATATAATTATAAAAGCTAACTAAATAAAAATAATAAGTTCTAATATTAACCTTATTAGCCTCTTAACTAAGAATAAAGGTAATAATAAATAAACTATTAAAAACCCTTATCTTAAAAGGTAAAGCTAAAGCTAAGAGCCCTTAGTAATTAGTAACTAATACTATAATATACTAATTTTAGTATATAATAGATAAAGCCTTATACCCTTTAAAGATATTAAATACTTATAATAACCTAGAATAATACTTAAGAGAAATTAATAGTATAGGGGTATATTTAATTAACTACTATAAGAATAACCTAATAATAAATATACTAATAACTATATATAAATACTTCTAATTAACCTATTTAGACTAGCTAAAGGAAATCTTTAATAATATAAATAAAGAGATCTAAATAGTAATTAAAAATATATTATAAGTAAAAAGAGTTTATATTTATAAAGGATTAAGTATTAAGATTATAAATAGTTTATTTAAAGTTACTAAATAAAATAGACTCTCTTAATAAGATAAGAAAAATAATAATTATAAATAATATAATAAGTTATTTATATAAGGGTTAAGCTAAATATCTTTAAGATCTTTAAGATTATTAAGATTATCTTATTAATTTATAATAACTATTAAGAAAGATATTATTTTAAGACTTAAGATAATATAGAAGACCTTAAAAGAATAAAGAATTATAATTAATAATAAAGTATTAAAGAAATTAAACCTTTTAAATATATTATACTTACTAAATAACTCTTAAGATAAAGAAAAAGATAATAATAAAAATAAAAATAACCTTATTAAGGTTAACCCTCTTTATTAATAAACTAATAAAGGAAATTATTATTAATAGCTAATACTATTAAGATATAACCCTAGAAGAGAAAAATAACCTAAAGATAAAGCTATATAAAGGAATAAATAAGATAAAGACTATATTATAATCCCCTCTTTCTCTTACTTCTAATAAGACCCTTTAAAGAAGGTTAGTAAGGCTATTTAAAACTTTATAAAAGCTAAGAAATATAATAATATAAGAGATAAGTTCTTTACTAACTTTATATAGACTTTTAAAGATAAATATACTTATCTTAGTATATTAAATAAAGCCTTCTATAAAGTATTCTTATTAATTCTAATAAAGACTATAAGTGCTTTTTATTTATAAATACTTATAAAGAATAACCTTAAATATAAAGAAATAAAATAAGCTATAAGAACTTATTTTAAACTAGACTAAGTCTAAAGAGATAGATTTATTTAATAAAGTAATATTAGACTAGGAAAATTCTTCTATAATAACCCTATAAAGATAATAGTTAAAAATATCTAGCTAATAATTAACTAAATTAAAGATTTATATTTTAAGATAAATTTAAATAAAGATAAATAAGAAGTTAACTAGGAGATATATTAGACTCTTCTTATTATAG
>JAEIJG010001529.1:0-10042 GCA_037289395.1 Beauveria scarabaeidicola
AAAAGTTACTATAGGAAGTAATATATAGTTAATAATTAAAAGAACACCTAAATAGGGTCTTAATTATAAGGTTAATATTAGAAATAAAATATAAAAAAGGTAAAAAAGTTATTTTTATTATTTTTTAGGGGAGGCGCGCTCTTTTATTAGTAGTGCCTATTACGTAGTATACCATGGGGACCATTTTAGACCTAACACAGTATTATTATTAAGGAGAAAAGGAGTAAAAAATAATATTAAGGGCAGAAAGTTAATAAGCTTAAGAAAAAAAGCGCTTAACTATAAAGATACTTCTATTTTAGTAGGGGATACACTAAAGATTAGGTACCACGCTAGTGGAGAAATTTCTGCTTACAAATCACCCGTGCAAATAGCAAAATCGTCCCGTGCGAATAGCAATACTCATAAATTAAATCCGAAAAAAAAAGTCGTGTCTTTTTGTACACGCTCCCGTAAACGCCTTGCCCATCGTGTAGCATCTTCTCCAGCTTACATCATGTTACATTGAAAAGCCGCGCTGGCCCTGTTTTGCTGGGACCTCTCCAGCCTCGTTCTTCCTTTTTTTTTGGTACACAGTAGCATGCATTCTATGCAGCCACGGACGGCGCTTCCACCTTGGTGCCGCCAGCATCCTCCATCTTTACATCAACAGACTTTTCTTCTTCCGCAGTTGTCGCACCACCACTAGGCGGTGCAGGAGCGCCGTTGTCACTCGCCTGCTTGTCAGATGCAGTCGTCTTCTTCTCACTGGCCTTCTTGTCCTCCTCTGCCTGCTGTAGTTTGAGCTTTTCCTTGTCCTCCCTTTTGCGTTGGATGCGCTCTACTTCTTCCAGCGTCGGGCACCTGGAAGGGTTGAGAAATCTCTCGGGGACCCCTCGAGCTGCACATGTGCCGCTGCCGACCCACGCACCAAGCAGCCTACTCCAGCGGTATTCACCCGATTGTACACGCTGGAGCTCCTTGAAGGCAGCGGCGCTGTAAAAGTGTAGATTGGTCTTTGGGTCACGATACCGGGCTGTATTATAAGTGATGGGGCATATTGGCGCAGAAGTGGGTTCTGTATCTGATTAACAATCGTGCCGAGTTTGTTTGCCCGATAGATATTATACGTACTTGGCAAGCGGCTCATCTTGCGACCAAAGAGGACCTGCGTTTGCACACCCTTGTCTTTGATGATATTCGAGTCGAAATTTTGGTAAATAATGGCATCACGAGTTGTTGCGAGCCCGTCCAGCGGTGAGCGAACTTGTTCTGGCTGTGGCGTGACTGCCTCCGACTGGATCTGGCTCACCACCTTGCTTGCGGGCAGGGACTCGTTCTCCATCGGCTGCAGGGGAGTAGTCTTGGGATGTTGCCCTCCGCCTGTGGCCGACATAGTACCTGATCCTGTGTTGCCGCGAAGACCATTCGTCAGCTGCGTTGTGGGAGCTGGTTGCGACCGACGCTCTTTGTCCCCAGATCCAGAAGGAGTGGCACCCGTTTGAGCCTCCACGGCAACCGGCAGTTGGGTTTCTGGCTCTTTTGAATTATATGCCGCCTCCACGGGCTGCTTTGATGGCGTAGTTGCTTTAGAGTCAGTCTCTTTGTAGGGAGCTTCGACGGTTTCGGCAGACTGTGTTGCCGACGAGGTTTTCGGTTCCATAGACGTCCGTTTTGTGGCGCCATGTTGATTGGCATCCTCACCGACGGTCGACTTTTCTGCGCCCTCTGTTGTTGTTGCTGTCGAGACGTCTACTGCCGCGTCTTTTGTCGCATCGTCAGCAGCGTTGGTTTCTGTAGTGCTGTTGGTAGCCGGGGCTGCTGGTGTTGTTGATGGTGTATTCTCTTGCGCTTGTGCGTCCGGTGCATCCGCCATGGCCGTGTCTTTGGAGACGCCTTCTGCTGCTGCACCTAGCTTCGGTGCTTCCTTGCTGGCGTCAGTGTTCAACTCGCCACTCCCACCTGCATTCGCATCTTGACCATTTCCTGTCGATGGGGGCTTTGCCGTGTCCGCAGCCTGCAAACTCGTAATTTTCGTCTCTCCGACATTTTCTTCCTTTACACTATCCTTTGCATCGTCCTTTTTCTTGCCCTTTTCCTTGACCACTTTTTCCTTTTTCGCCTTTTTCGCCTTCTCCTCAACCGCGACGTGGATACCCTCACCCCTGCGCCAACCGTCACCGAACCGACCTTTGCCGCTCCAAAACGTAATCACCGGCCCGCTGAGCGTGCGCTCGTGCAGCGCGGCGAGCTTGGCCCTGCGCTCCTCCTCGCGCTGCTTCTCGGCTTCTTCCCAGCGGTTGAGGCTCTTGCTGTTGCGCTCCTCGACGAGGGCGGCCTCGCGCAGCCGGTCCTCCTGCGTCATGGGCGGCTTCTTGAGGGCCGCGAGACGCGCTGCCTTCTTCTGCATCTGCGCCAGCTGCTTCAGCCGCTTGGCCTCGCGCTCCTCCATCTGCGCGTGCAGCTGCTCCTTGGAGAGACGCGTCGTTTGTCGCGACGACGCGCGCGTGGGCATATCGGTGACCGAGGGCAGCCACGACGCGCGCTCCGACTTCTTCTTCTTCTTTGGTCGGGGCTGGCTCATAAGCGGCGTCGAGGGCGCGACAGACGATCGCGGCGTGGAGTTGCTCGTGTCGATGCGTACTTTTTTGCGGAACTTGGCCGGGATTGCTTCCTGCGCTTTGCGCTTCCGTTGCGCGGCGCGGCGTTCCTTGGCCTGCTGATCAAGCTCCTTTTCGCCCTGGAGGTCGTCGTCATCGTTGTTGTCGTCGTCATCAGAGGAAGAATCCATCTGCACGTCCGAGATGTGCTCGCCGGCGTCGGAGAAGCCCTGGTCGTCGTCGTCTTCGGCAAAGAGCAGCTCGAGATCCGAATCGGGTTCCTCGTTGGCGAGCATTGACTTCATGCGGTTGCCGGCCGTGGAACGACGCTGACGACCGGTGGCGAGCCACTCAACCTGGGGAGCCGCCTCAGAGACGCCACCGTTGGAGCTGTCGCTGTCGCTGCCGCTGTCCATGTCGCTGGGGTTGATGCTGGACAGCTTGGACGACTGCGACTCGTCGAGCTCCGACGGCCGGGGGGGCTCCGAATCCATCGCAAGGTCTATGAAAAAGCCAGATATTGTTGATGCATCCCTAGCTGTCGCGATGTGTGAATATCGTTGTCCGCTCGAGGTGGCAATCGGCGAGTAGTTTTGCGTGTGCTTGATGATGTAAAAGTTTGGGTAACGGGAAATTTGGAGGGGGCCTCGAAATTTCCATCTCTGACGGGCACCCACGCGTGTACGGTGTTGCACACTGAGCTTAGCGGCATGTCACTGTGGGTGCACTGGGCGATCACCCTAAGGCTTGGGAGGGGCTTTTCTGGACAGCAATTTATTATTAGTAGATTTTTGAGAAACATATCATCTAGGCAAGTACAATTCCAATGTGAGAGCGCTGCCTACATTCATGTCATGGAATGCGAAACCAAGGCAAGGGTGTGTATACTTGTCAGGAAGCAGAAGACCTGGCCCCCCTCGGCTGTAGTTTAGGTTGCCGGCTACATTTAGCTGCCGTTCATTACGGTTTGAAAATCGATCAAAGTAAACCAACGTCATTCCAGGTAATTGTTTTCCTTCAAATTTGCTATCTGAGACAGCTTTTCAGGCAAGATCCTGGCCTACATCATCTATACTCACATATTCAGGTTTTCGAAAGCAGCCATGTGAAAATCAGACAACGTATTCTCACAGTCAGTACCAAGTGTAATTGCAGCTCAAGTTGAATTTAAATATAGTCTCGGGTCACGTCATGTACTATAATGCCAAACAAGATCTACTCTAGCCGTCAAACCCTCATTCTCCATGGCAATGTCAAAGTCTATTGTATCGCTTTTTGGGGGAAAACAACGCAGAAACGAATTTCAGTGCAAATCATCAATCAGCCCTGTCACATGCTGCCTGTCCACGTCATCGATTCAAGCGAGGCTACTCCTAGCATCCTCGATGCTTTCCTCGTACTCAGTCATCAGCAGCGCCTCCTCCACATTCTTGACAAAGTGGTCCTCGCCGCAGAGGCGCACGATGCCGCTGCTAACCATGAGGTGCCAGACGGGATGGCTCGCGCCGCCGGGCATGCGTGAGAAGAAGACGCGAACACCGCGCTCCCGGTAGCTGCGCACGATTTCCTCGAGGACCTGCGTGCCGGAGCCGTCAATCGACGTAACGCCGTGAATGTCAAAGATGATGTTGCGGTTGGCGTCGTGGCTGCGGATGCGCGGCAGCGCCGGGTGCGCCGCGGGCGTGCCGTAGAGTTCGAGGCGGCGCAGGCGCGACTTGAGCTCGCCCGTGTTGGCAAACGTGAGCGGCTCGGGAATCTTGACAATTAGGCACCCCTCGATGAACTCGAGATTGTGCGGCGCGGCCTCGGCGTTTTCAAAGTGCTGCGTGCCGGGGATGCGGCCGAGAATCTGGATGCGAGGGCGCGTACTGTGCTTGATGACCATGAGCAGCGAGATGCCGACGCCCAGCGCCATGCCGAGAGTCAGCGAGTAGAAAATGGTGGACAGGAAGATGATGGACATGAGACCTAACTCGGTCCAGCCGCGGATCCTGATGAAGAATTTAATGTCGTGCGGCGCTTCCTCTATCAGCGACCAAGCAACGACGGAAATCATGGAGCACAGAACCGGTTTCGGCAAAAAGTAAAAGTATGGCAAGAGAAAAAGCACGGAAAGCAGGGAAATGAAGCTCAGTACAATGGAGCTCATGGGCGTCTTGCCGCCCGTCGTCTTATTGACTTTGCTGCGTCCATAGCCACCAAAGGCAGGAAGACTCATGAAGCAAGAGCCGACGACGTTTGCTACACCCAGAGCAATCATTTCGCGATTGGCACTCAGCTCCATACCGGGGATACTGCTATTGCCGAGACTCTTGGCCGCAACAGACGACTCAAAGAAGCCGAGCAGGGCAATGAGAAATGATGTCGACATGGCAGAGCGTATGTGACGCATGTGAGAGAGTTTGAACGGCCAACGAAAGGCAAAGAGGGTCCCGGTGGCCGACTTTACGGCGCCGAGAATCTCGACGCCGCTCTTGTCCCACTCATAGTACCAGCACAAGATGGCAGACGCCACAACGACGACGAATCGGTCCGGAACAAACACTACAGAGGGGTACCGGGGTTCCAAGCGACGTTTCATTACACTGCATGCCTGTTAACTCGAAAAGTTTGGGATTGTATAGCTGAGAGACGAGGGTAACTGACCGGAAGAACATGATGACCAAGAAGCTGACTCCCGCAACAGCAAATGTCGCACGGTGCACCTTCTCCCAGTGCTCGACGATAAAGGCAATCTTCTCCACGCTGCTGCTGTGGCTGACACCCAGCTCGTCCGCGAGTCTGCCCAGGCCCAGCTCGGGGATCAGCTGGTCGACGGCGATGACGAAGCCAATGGCGCTGATGAAGCCCCGCAGGAAGGGCCTGCTGAGGACGGAGTCGAGGAAACCGAGGCGCGCCAGACCGGCAATTAGGACCATGGCGCCCGCTATGCCGGCGACGACGCCCGCAATCTGCGTGTGGACGAGGTCGTTGTCCTCGAGGCCGCCGGCGTCGACGCTGGACTTGACGACGGAGCCGACGAGCAGGGAGCCCGCCGCCTCGGGGCCGACGACCATCTGCGACGAGGAGCCGAGGATCGCGTAGATGAAGGGGTTGAAGACGAACGAGTACAGGCCGTTGAGGGGCGACACGTGTGCGAGGTTGGCGGCGAGCGAGAGGGCCATGGGCAGGTAAAAGGACGCCATGGTGATGGCCGCCACAACGTCGCCTTGCAGATAGGACAGCTTGTATTTTCGCATCCAAATCAAGCACGGCACGTAATATGACAGGTACCTAGGTCTCTTGTTAGCCGCCACTGCTGCCTTGCTCTTCACCGTCTTCTGCCACCATACATGACTGGGTCGTCGCGCACGCCCGCTCGCTGCGCGAGCTCGCTCGACGTGCCCATCTTCTTGGTCCGAATGCGCTGCTTCAGCCACGACTTCCAGTCCTCGGAGCCCTGCATGCGGTCAATGTGGCGTTCAAGCTCCTGCGTGCCCATCGGGGTCGACGCGCGCGGGCTAAAGGTGCCGTGGTCGCACTCGCCGGGGTGCGCGCTGGTCTCGGTCGCGGTGATGAGCAACGGGGTGCCCTCGGAGTCGTCGGCGCGGCGGGCCAAGGGGGCGGGCACTTGGTAGTGAGCATCGTCGTCGGATTTGTCGTCGTCGTCGTCGATGCCGACGTAGCTGACGGGGCGGCTCGCGGGTGTGTGGCTCTGCCGCAGGGTACTAGGCTGGGCAGGCTGATGAGGTTGCGGAGACGAGCTGCCGCTGCCCGGCCGCGTTCGATTTCGTCCAGCCATGGTGACTTGGTTTCAGGTATTTGGCCGTCAATGTTGTTTGTTTTTTCTCTTGTTCTTGGCCCGTGGTAGACTCGCGAAGATTCCTGTGAAACAGGTAACTAGCGTTGTTGAACCTGATGGTCGAGTCCGCTGCTCGATTCGAATGCCCTCGTGCTTCGACTAGGGTTGATCCATCAGGCAGAACAAGAATAAGAAAGAGCAGAGCAAGTCAAGGGAAACAGGAGGGAGGAAATGACTTGACGAGAAGAGCATTGGCCCAAGGTTCGGTCTGGCCCCCTCAATGAGAGACCAAGGACGCCCTTGTAACCTGATACTTTACAGTGGGGCGTTAATGCTAATTGCTGATTCTACAGGCCCGTGAGAGGCTGTGTCTCAGCGGGCGATCCAGGGTTTATAGTGGGCACTGGGCTGGCACTGGGTCATTGTTGTTTGGGCGGCTTCGTTGACGCAGCCAGGCACCTGGTGGGGGGTCATGAGACACACAGTATTGTGGTTGTGTGGCTAGGTACGAGACGAAAAAAAGGGCAATGTATTATCCGTATTCTTGTCTGAGATTCATGCGCAGATTCGGCACGCTGCTCTGGGGTTATACTGCACCAGCTGTATACGCCGCGTGATCGCTGTGCGCGCCGTTTGCTCGCCCGACTGCATGCATATTCAGCACACGTGAGAACGCCATGCACCAGAGCCAAGCAAGCCCGCATTATGTACATGCGCGACAAGACAAAGAGGCCAGTCCGTCTTGGGAAAAAAAAAAATGCGGCAAAACAAAGAGGCCAGTCCGTCGTGAAAAACAAAAATTGTGTGTTTTAAAACATGACAACTATCTAGTAGTCCAAGGCATTTTGCCAGATATTCATACACATAAATAAACCCTCTAAATCATTTTGCAACCTCCCCAGACACCGTCCTCCATTCACTCGCGGATAAACAGAGCAGCCATGCCCTGGCCGGAGCCGATGCACATGCTGGTGAGCAGGACCTTCTTGTCCTGTCTACGCAGCTCGCTCAGGCCGGTGACGATCTGGCGGGCGCCGGTGGCGCCGAGAGGGTGGCCGAGGGCGATGGCGCCGCCGCGGGGGTTCATCTTGGCCCAGTCTAGGTTGAGCTTGTCGCGGCAGTAGACGGCCATCGAGGCAAAGGCCTCGTTGAGCTCAATGACGTCGACGTCGGCGAGGGTGATGTTGTACTTGGCCAGCAGCTTGGGGATGGCGACTGAGGGACCGATGCCCATGATGCGGGGGGCAAGGCCCGCGACCGTCGAGCCGACGTATTTGGCGAGAATGGGCTGGCCGAGCTTAATAGCGGTGGAGCGCTTCATGAGCAGAAGAGCGGCAGCTGGAAAGATAGTATTAGCAAGTGTGCAGCAATGGGAAATAAAGTACGGAAAATCTGTAGTCAAGAATACACACCTCCGTCGGTAACCTGACTGGCGTTGCCACCAGTAGTCGTCTCACCCCACTGGGGGAAAGCAGCGCGGACCTTGGCGAGGCCCTCCTTGGTGGTGCCGGGACGGATGCCCTCATCCTTTGTGACGGTGATCTCAGTGATCTCACCGTCCTTGCCCTCGACCTTGGCCTTGATGGGGACAATCTCATCATCGAACCAGCCGGCCTTTTGGGCGCGCTCGGCGCGCTGAAACGACTCGGCGGCGTACTCGTCCATCTGCTGTCGGGTAATGTTAAAGTCGGCGGCGACGTTCTCGCTGGTCCAGCCCATGGGCTCGAGCGAGTCCTGCACCTCCTGGTTCTCCATGACCTCCTCGTTGAAGGGGAAGGGGGGCGCGCCGGGGGCCGACATGCTCTCGCCGCCGACCGAGACGCCAATGTCGATGGCGCCGGAGCGGATCGAATCGGCAATGTCGGCCGTGGCCTTGAGGCCCGACGAGCAGAAGCGGTTCACGGCATAAGCGCCGGCCGTGTTGGGGAAGCCGGCGGCGAGGGCGGCGGCGCGGATCTTGGATGCGGCAAGAGGGTCGTTGACCTGGAGAGACGTGACAAGTTAGCATGTGAATTTACATGGCAATCAGGCGAAACGTACGTTGCCAAAAGCAAAGTCCTCAACCAGAGCGGGGTCGATGCCGGAGCGAGTCTTGAGCTCCTTGAGCAGGCAGTAGGCGAGGTACTCGATGCCGCTGTCCTTGAAGCCGCCCTTGCGGGCTTTTGTCAGGGGCGTGCGGATGGCGACGGTGATGACAATATCGTCGGCGTTTTTGGCCTGGCTGTCGCGGTGAAAAGAGACAAAACGATTAGCTTGTGATAGCTCCTCCAAATGTGCATGGCCGCATAATACTCACAGGGTGTTGAGGGCCGAGCCAGGGGCCAGATGCTTGATGATGGAACCGATGCGCTCGACAGCCATGATGAATTATGTATATGTAGAGGAGAGGGAAAGGGTTAGGATGATGCAAAAGAGCAAAGAGGAAGGATGCGGAAGAGGATTTGAGAGGGGATGAGCGGGATAGAAATGTACGTCAGACGAGCGCCGATGGCAAACACCGAACCCGGATCTGTGGAGTTGCCGAGGCAAGCAACTCGAATCTGTGGCCAATGTGGTGTGCAGTGTGGTCCGGGGAGCTTAACTAAGCAAGCATGCGGCCAGCCGAGGCTTGCGCCAAAACTCCGATGGCGCGGGATTGTTGGTGCGAGGTTCAAAGTCTGGATGCTGCAGAAATTGTCAAGTTCAATCCGTAGATTCATCTGCCATTTCTTCTTTCCCTTTTCATCTCGTTGCGCATCTTTTATTACCATGTGCTTGACCGGCACCACATTCACATTCACCGGCCACCGCCCCGGGCCACTATTTTCCCCAAGTGCGGACCTTCACAAGCCAGCGACTGACACGTACCCAGCTACAGCGAGGTACCTAGTACCTACCCTTAAAGCAAAAGCTCCGGACTCGGCGTCCAAGCAGCACCGTCTTTACAAGACAAATATTCAGACGTGAAGAGTGTATAGTCAATTCTAAATATCAGTGATTCCTTTGATGCTGGTGACTTTTTCAATGCTAGAGCTGTTGATAGAGTCATCGCCATGGACGGCCCATGGACTCACTCCACTAGTGACGGTCCGTGGGGCCCGACGCCTTATTTAGTTAAGTAATAATAAACCTATCAACGGCCTTTAAGCGAGCACGTAGCTTAGACTTAGTCGGGGAAACCTTAACCTTAGTCGAAGTGGGGCTAAAAACATAAAGGCAGTAAGTATACTCTATAGCTACTCTATATATACTCTATATAGTAATAGAGGCGGTCTATATCTACTAGGCATATACCCTATATAGGGGTAGAAGTTATATCTACTATTATAACTACTATTATAACTATTATTATAATTACTATATTATTATATATAAATAGAAAAAAAGATATTTAGAAAGGTAAGAGTTAAGTTATAATATATAATAAGTTATAAAGGTTAACTAAGAATATAAATATAAAAAGTAACTTTATTTTATTTTTTTTATAATATTATCTTATTATTATAAAAAAATAATATAAAGGTATTATTATTATAATTATAATATATATATAAGGTATATATTAGGTATATAAGTTTAGGCTATTATTAGTATATAATATAAGGGTATTAATATAGTTATAATATATATACTTAAGATATACTTTATATTATAAAAATAATATAAATATATATAAATAATAATAAAGAAATCTATAATATAG
>JAEIJG010001530.1:0-10028 GCA_037289395.1 Beauveria scarabaeidicola
CCCCCCCCCCCCCCCCCCCGAAAACGCGCCGTACTAATGTTG
The DNA here is from genome assembly GCA_037289395.1 of Beauveria scarabaeidicola. Classification (NCBI taxonomy): domain Eukaryota; kingdom Fungi; phylum Ascomycota; class Sordariomycetes; order Hypocreales; family Cordycipitaceae; genus Beauveria; species Beauveria scarabaeidicola. The sequence goes on from JAEIJG010001530.1 coordinate 43, forward strand.
AAAACAAAGCCCGTAAGTTGATGAGCTCCAAGATTTCTGATTTATTTCTTCTTTATTCATTCATGTGTCTAGCCCGTAAGTATTTGATATCATTCTTCATACCGCGATTGCTCCAACTGACTGGACAACTCATGATTTAGGCGGTAAGTAAATCTTGTTGCTCCATGCTCACGTTGTTTACCAGCTAACTGTGCTTCTGTGTCTTTAGCCCGTAAGTGTAAATTCGCTTCCGTCAGTGTTGATTGAAATGACGAGATTAACTCTCCCATTTAGCCTGTGAGTTGGAATTTGATCCGTTGGACGCTGCGCCAACCAAACAGTTTTTGCTAATTCGCTGCTTAGCCCGTAAGTAGTCATTTTCAACTGGAAAGTGAGAGAGAAGCGCGCCCGGTACTAATATTTGCAGTCGATAAGTCTTGGCATCATCATACACACCCAGGCACCAGGTTCTTCTTCCACGGTGCTGTTGCTTGTGTCTGATACCCTCGTGCCTCTTTTCCTTTGATCCGCCACAGGCCCGAGAAAATAGTTAGTCAGCCACTCACAGTAAAACAGTTGGCTTGTTCCCGCAACCCACTTTCACGGGGGCGTTCCTGGTCCGCAGCGGGCGCTAGCAACCCCGCCAGCCCGCCCAACTACCTACTGAGTACAGGTACTTGCCTACAGGTAGTCATAGTTAGTACTGGTATGTAGAGAAGCCCACTCTCTCTCCGCGGCTTAGCTGGAGCATCTCACCTCAGCCTCGTCCCATGTTTGTTTCTGCTCTTCACATCATCTACATATCCTCAATTCTCGATTCTCAATTCTACATTCTCCATCCAAGCTCTCTTGCTCACCGCGCGAGGTTATTCATTTCTTATTTCTACTTTTTTTTTTCTTTTTCCGCCATGGAGCCGGACAAGACAATTGCATCTTTCGAACAGGCCTGCGTACGTAGCGCCCTAATCATTCCACGATGGCTACCGGGCTCAACCAGCGTTTTTTGGTATAGACGCCAAGTCTCGGAAGCAAAATTTTTCTTTTACCTCGTCGACTGTGACAACCACCGTCGGCGTCTAGCTTTTGACCACGAAAAACTCGCTGCCAAAATGAGCTAGCACGGGCCGCTCGTCCGAGGTGACGCATTGCCCTTTTCATGGATCGACCTAGACGAAAACGCCGAGCACATCTTGTTCAAACACCAAGATAAAGTATGGAAGTTTGTGCAGAATGATGGCACTTTGATAGAGTGGCAAGGACCCTTTTATGAAGGTCGCTTTGATCAAGGTTGCCAGGAAATGGCCTCGCCTTGGTCGCGCGAGTCTGCCGCTATTACCCTCGTTAACCAGACGTCTTAGCAAATGGACTTTAAATGGATCAGTAATGACGGTGATGCTTGTTTTTGCGGCTGCTTGTATGGGGGCTGAAGCCGTGTCGTTAACTCGTGGCTTCACTACTACTGGCGCTTAGAGCTCTCTGAGTCTTGTGCGCCTAGTAGCTCGGTGGCATTCTAGGTGAAAAGCTGTCGCTGTATAGCTGTTATTTAAGATTCACCGTTGGGTCTTTCTCTTCACTGGCAGTTAGATTCTCTTATGGAAAGTGACAACAACAGCCATTAAGTCTCTGTAAAGGATATAGGCCGCCACCGCAAGGCATTTCTGCGCTAAGGTAACGTCTGGGTATAGGAACTCGACGATTCTGAGAGCTAAGTTTCTTTCTACAGTTTCTATGATAACGAGTTTAAAGACGTATATATGTCTCTAGATGGTTAATTTGCCGTTGTAATGCGCTGTAAGCTAGCGTCTAAGGTGTTGGCGTATTTTATTGATGTGATGCCATATGATTAGTTTCGGCCAAAGCTCGTTACTAAGAGTTATCTTAGGGCGGGAGATAATGTTAAAGTAAAACGGCCTTATCTATTTAGCCTTATAATAAAAGTTAAGATTCCTGTTAATAATTCCTTATTTATAAATCCCTACGCTATTATTAATATTAGCTAGTTAAGTAATAGCTAGAAATATTATTTTGTCTTTAATGAGCGCGGATATTAGTATTTCCGTCTATTAGAAATTAATCTAAGTAGGGCTATTAAGCTACTTACTAAAGAAAAGAGTAAAACCTTTATTAATTATCACTAGAAAACATACTTTAAGCTTCTACTAGCTATAAATAAGCTCCTATGGGCAAGCGAAAGAGATGATTAGAACTATATTTATCTATTTGATTTAGATAATGGGGACCTTAAGTGTTAAATCACAAAGGGTGGATGGAATGTCTACTCTATCGACCATGTAGACGTGGAGAAGCGAAAGTTATAGGTTCACGCATTAGGCATCATACCTGATCAAGATCCGTATTATGTATATCTCGTGTCTATCAATTTCGATGGCTCGATGCAGCAGGTAATTACTAAAGGCGATGGATCTCACACCTGGCAGTGGGGGCCAGACTGGCGTTTCTTAATCGATATGTGGTCGAGGGTAGACCTTTTGCTACGATCGGCTGTTAGAGACGTAGAAACTGGCAAAGAAGTGGTATTTCTTTAATAAGAGGAGCTTAGTTCCGAGGTCAAGGGAAAATGGCGTCCTATCGAGAGATTCAACGCACCCGGACGCGATGGCAAAACCTAAATCTACGGCACACTGGTTTATCCTAAAGACTTTGACGAGACTAAGATATACCCTATTATTGAGTATATATATGCCGGTCCGCAAGACTTTTATATAGCTAAGACTTTTCTAGTTTCGTTAGATTTCCGAACTCTAGTAGATAAGGGCTATATTATGGTCCGCGCCGATGGAATAGGTATAAACTAGCGATCTAAGCCATTTCATGATATATGCTATAAAAACACCAGGGATGCCGGGTTTCCTGATCGTATCGCTTAGATGCGCGCCGCCGCCGTAGCATCGCGCCCATTCATGGACCTGACTCGCGTGGGCTGCTACGGCTACTCGGCCGGCGGCCAAAACGCCGCCGCCGCCGTCATCCACCACGCCGACTTTTACCGGGCCGCCGTCGCCGGCGCCGGCTGCCACGACAATCGCCTAGCCACGCTGCTGTGGAGCGAAATGTACATGGGCTACCCCGTCGACGCGAGCTACGACGAGTGCTCCAACGTGACGCACGCGCATAAGCTAGGGGGCGCGCTGATGCTCTGCGTCGGGGGCATGGATAATAATGTCGATCCCGTGTCCACGCTCCGCTTAGCGCACAAGCTTATAAAGGCAGATAAAGACTTTAACATGGTTCTCGTGCTAAAGGGCGCGCACTATGCGGGGGAGACGCTGTGGGTATAACGCAAAATATATGCCTTTTTTAAAAAGCACTTATAAGACTAGGAATAAGTCTAGCTGCCTAGCCTTATAGACGCATGTGGAAATATCAGGTCTAATACTTATAAACGGTAGTAACGTGTGTATATGTGTGTATATAGAAACTAGCTTATAGCGTGTCTAAAAGATATGTAAATTCTGCCTAGACTTATTCGCAGGAGTACTTTAAATCCGGGCAAGATCTATAGTTATTTGGGCCCCGGAATATATAGGCCGAGATGGAAGTCGTTTGGTGTGGGGAAGAAATCGCTAGCAACGCAAGCTACTACTATAACAAAAATCATAATGCTTTCTTTTATTAACGGGGGGTATTATAGGCCTGGAGACGGACCGATGCGTTCCAACATATATCCATATATATAAAGATCTAAAAGACTTTAACATGACCTAATAAAAATTTCCTATTAGTTTTGTCTAGAGATCCTACACGGTAGACACGTTTTCTACACGCGTATTGCACCGTCATTCACCCCCCCCCCAAACAAAAACCTCTGCCCTTAGTCCGTAGGCTCGACTTACGTGCTCGAGGACTGTGTCAACGTGGTACGTACATAGCCCGTATATAGCTATAAGTAGCTAGAATTAGGCTAGTACTAGCTAGCAAGAAAAAAGCCTTTTATATCACTATAACCATCACCTTCTATAGTGTAATAATGATGAATAGGACCTAAATCGCAATATAACGTAACCCGCTATCAGTCGGTCGAGCTTAAACTCCGTCGGAGAACTCCATACAACGGCTGAAGCTTGCAACATGTTGAAATCCTCCGAGGCACCCATAGGCTCGTTTCACTAACCACTAACTTAACTACTAACCTAGGTAACTAACTACTAACTAAACTGGCTTGTCACAGTACAAGCCTACTATCGGGGAAACATCGGCAGAATCAAACTGGGACAGGTTAACTTGGTGGATCTGGGACAGGTTATCTCTGACCACGCTCAGAGTTCTAACTGTGATGAACTAGTCAGAACAGGTTCGCTGGGATTCCTGATATTGCTAAACCTAGAAAGTGGATAAGTTAGACAGTTTTTTGAGGGGGTGAGACTGCCTAGTCGTTGGCGACTAGTGCCGATCAAAGATTGTTGGCCCCGGCCGTCACCCGACGTCTCCCAAAACATGCTGCCCCCTAAATTTCTTCGTTTCAAATAGTCTACTTTCAAATTGACTATATCTGGCGTATCAAACGTAAACATCTCCCTGGTTTAGGGATCATAGCTGTATGAAGCAACGGCAACACTGTCGTTCCGAACTTCAGCTCCTGAAAAAGGCAAGACCTTGTAGTCACAGACCCCCTTTTCCCAGCAGTTCAAGCTCTGGTCCGCTGGCCGCACGCCGGAAAATGTGCAGCCTGGCCCATCTGTGTGTAAGAATGAGCGTCCATAAATGGGCATGCCTAGCACAATTTTGTGTGCTGGCACACCACCATCAACATAGCCATTGACGGCTTCATCTGTGTTAAATGGTGTCGCATTGAGGTTCTGGGGGTTCTTATACACATTTGCCTGGTGCCCAGTCCTGTTCCGTATCGAATCCCACTCGCCAGCGTAGTCGTACGCCATCAGATAGACTTTATTAAGAACTGTGCTAAGGTGTTTTATTGGAAGAACCGTGTACTTTTGCCGGTTAGCTGAGACAGCTGCTGAGAGACTAAAGCGGTAACTAGGAGCTGTCGCATTTGCGTAACTGTTGAGCTCTATTCGAACGTCATCGAGAAGCAGAGTAAGGTTGTTGCCATCCGTATTAGTTTAGGGGAACTCCTAGTTAATGTCGATACCGTTAAATCCGTAGTCCCCCATTAAGCGGACAGAGGATGTAGTAAACTCCTTCCGGGCATTAGCGTTAGTAGTAATGGTACTAAAGTTATTAGATAAGGTCTATCTACTAATTAATAGTATGACCTTTAAATTTCGATGGGAATGCTTTATTAGTGAGAACTCTCTCACGAGTCTATAGGCAACTAAGTCTTATGGCGGCCACGCTAGGCACATTAGCCTCTCTATACGCAAATATCGGTGTATGTACTATGATGGGGTTAAGCTGACTTACCTTCACTACGTAAGTCCTTTTTATAGTCTGCGGATTTATTGACTGTAATTCTGGTGCTAGTGTTAGCCGGTTAATACTAATGTCGATGTGTCGCCTACACTATGCCGTTACTTAACGGATTTATGAAGGCGTATATCACATCCGTTATATCTGACGTAGTAAGGTTTGCAGGGAAGTGATTCTGAGCGTAGATAGCCCTAATAAAAAGTCAGTCGCAAAATGTCGTACACGTAGACCATCTTGTCGTAAATTATAGACTAGTTGATAAAATACGTATTATTAATATAACTGTTATCTTGGCGTTCTTGGAGAGCCGCCCCCCTCTCCTGACCTAGGTATCTATGCACTACCGTAAATAAACTAAGGGCTATAATAACCTAGCCTGGCAATGATGGTATCCTGGAATGTCGCGCGAAGGGTCTGTGTGGTTAGGGAAAATAGGGTTTAGGGATGAATATTAGAGAAAACTAATATAGCATAGGCAATATATTCCTAGTATAAGGGCGGTATGACCGGTGGATGGTAAGTAATTATTATGTAGATTAGGTAAAGAACATTGATACTACATATGGCCAAGGGTTGCCTATTTATCTACTTTAGTGGAGCGGAGTGCTTATCACAAGCGCAGGTCTAGAACTCTGCGGTGACACTGTACTTGTGTTGGGTTCGCTGACTACACACATGTGGTGATTCAGCATGGCATATCAATGTCGCTGATATGTGCAAGGCTAGCTCACATCCCTCGATTTATCCCAATACCACATCGAACCCGTGAGGCAGATTGCCATGACCTCTTTCATTAGCGGACACGTTGAATAGTACTGTCTTATGTTATTGCATGATTCCAGTTGCACCAGTTAAAGTCACCCACCGCAACTCTCTCCTCTATTAATTCTTCCATTAGTGGAACTGTTAGTGCCCACACTAAATCGCCACTATACGGGTAATAGCCGCAATTACCCCTATTTCCCCCTTTTCTTCAAAATAGCGCTAGTCACCACTCTAGGGCTCCCGCTACTCCTAAAGCTACTAGAGCCTTAACTATTAAGAATAATAGAATATTCTACTCCTAACTTAAGCTAAAGAGACCTTAAAGACTTCTATAGATAATATTCTAAATCTAATGAAAAAGCTAGATCTAGAGATATTTCTTATAAATAAGAAGTTTAAGATAATACTAATTAACTTATACTTAAAATTATCTTTATTAACCTTATTATTATTATTTAAATACTCCTATTAGTCCTAGAGTATTATTAGGTACCTTAATAATTTAGTAATATAAGAAAAACTATAGCTAACTATATCTATCTTAACGCCTTATTATACTTAACCTATACCTAACCTAAGTAAAAACCTATACTTGATTAGTTATTAATATATTAATTCTTTCTTAATAACTATAAGTTCTTAGCTTACTTATTATATATATATTATTTTTACTTTTTATTACTTATAATAACTAAATATATTATTTTATATTACTTATATATATACTAAAAAAGTCTCTCTTAAGTCTTTAATAGTATTTATATGGTTATATATAATTTTATATTATTACTATAATAGTTATTATAGTATAGTAGTTAGTATATATCTTTTAACTGATTTCTATCTTAACCTAGACCTATAGTTACCTTAACCTTCTCCTAACCTTTTCGTAACTTTCCCTGCCCTTATAAGTTACTTGCCTACCGCCTCTCCACTCTTTTAGTGCTTAAGTTTTAGGGGGGAAGGAAAAGAGGAAGTAGGAAAGGAAGAGGTGCCGTTAGCTAGATTTAAGCTAATAATCTATATATTAACCCACATAGAACTCCGTAATATAAAAACACTATACTATAGAGGCTTATCACTTATTTTATTATATTAATTAAGGCTACTCCTAACTATGCTTTTTATACCTCTTAAGCTCTTTTTAAAAATAATAAAGTATTTATTATTATTTTAGAGTTAATTCTTAGTATATTTAAAGTCTTAAAAACAGTAAATATTATTAAGCTTTACGAAAATACCTTTAGTATAGTTATTAAAAAAACTATTAACGAAAGAAAAAATACTAAATCTTTATTTACTTTATATTAAGTTAAAACCCTAACTCTCTTAAGAGTAATCTTATATTAAGAAATAACTATTAGAGGAACCCCTAGAATAAATAGAACTACTTAATAATCTACTAAGCTTAGAAGCTTATTAAAGAATTATCTAGTTACTAGAAAGAGAGAGACTAATATATAAAGTAGATTATAGAGACCTTATTAGCTAGATAATGAGATCTTTATTAAGATCTCTTAGAATATTAAGTTATAATTAGTTAACCTTTATTATATTTATTAAATAATTATAAAAGTATATTGAATTAAAGCTAAAGATATTAGCTAGATATTTTAAGTACCTTCTAATATCACTATTACCCCTAGAGACTAATATACTAGTATAATTATATAAAATTATAACACTAAGTTATCTTAATTACTTAATATAACTAGTAATTAAGAATTTAAATCTTAGAGTAGATATATACTTAAATATATCTCTTATATTATTATAGACTAGTTAGGAGCCCTTATTAATACTACCTTTATTAAAAGTAAGTTATCTATAAGAACTCTTTATAAGCTACTAGCTCTAGTAAGAGTTACTAAAGACTTCTATAAAGCTACTAAAAGCGCTAAAACACACTAAAACTATAATAAAACTACTAAACCTACTAGAAGGCTACTATAGCTCTTATAAGGCTACTAGGGCTACTAAAATAGCTAAAACTACCTTAAGAATATATTAAAACTTAAGGGGTAATTATATTAGCTAATCTCTTATATATAATAAAATATAAGAAAAGGATTTTAGACTTAATAAAGTTTTTTTTAAATATTATTTTTATCTTTTTTTTTTATAAATAATTATAATTCTTCTTAAATAAAAAATAAAATAATAAAGTTAATAACCTAATTTTTTATTAATTACTTTTTTATATTACTATCTTTTATTTAAATTTATTTTTACTTATAATCTTATTTTTATATATTTACTTATAATTATAATAAGTTATAAGCTTAGAAGGTATAAATAAACTTCTAAAAAAAGAGATTTCTCTTAGAAAAAAATAATAAAATAAACCTTTAGTAAATAATAATATTATATTATTTATAATATAGATATATTATTATATTATTTATAAAAAAGATAAGTAAAATTATTATATCTTTTAATTAAAAATCTTTAAGTAAATATACTATTATATTATTTATATTCTTTATTTACTCTATTATTAGTATTTTAATAAAATAAATTACTAACGTGGTTAATAAGCGAGTTACCTAAATAAGTAAGTCACTTACTTTACCTAACCTTTTACCCTTTAACTATTAATAATTTACTAATAATAAAAAAAATTATCTATAACTAATTAAAATCCTCTTCCTTACTAGTTTCTATATCTAAAGTATAAGTATATATATTATATTTAGTCTAGCTATATATACTATATTACTAACTATATATTTTAACTCTTATCTTATAACTACTATAAGCTTATATTTTATCTTTTACTTAACTATTAATATTTATTTACTTTTTTAATTCTCTTATATCTTATATAAAAAGAGATCTTTTAGTTTATAGTCTAGTTTTTTTAACTTATTAATACTTACTAATAACCTTATTTATAGCCTTAAGCTTATATACTTAAGTATATAAGTATATAACCTTATATATAATAATTATTATATTCTTTTTAAAACTATTAAGTATATTAAGACTTTTTATTTAAGAGTTATATAAATAATTAGTAATTTACTTTTTTTTAAATTAAAAATAATAAAACTATTTTAATTATAATACTTAGTATTTAAGAGACTTAAGAATTAGTTAAACTTAGATATAAGTTTAAAGGACTTAGTATTATAAACTTTAGTTCTAAGGTAAAAATAATATTTTTAAGATTAAGAGGGGTAATTTTAATATCTTAAAAACTACCTTAAATATTTTCTTTTATAATAAACTTATTAAAAATATAAGAAAATATAAAGAAGAAATCCTCTTTAATAATATATATAATATTAGCCTTTATAAGATTTTTAATTTATTATTTATAAGTCTTTTTAAATAAACTAAAATAATTAATATCTAAAGATTAAAGTATATAAGAAGAATAAATAAATATATAAAAAATAATAATCTTATTTTTTTAGTAAAAAAGCTTAAATATAATTAAATAATAACTTTTATAATTATTTAAGATAAAAAGGTAATAAGTACTTTTATTATAATCTTTTATATATTTTTAAAAATACCTTATCTAATTTATACTAATTTAATTTATTATCTAACTATTAAGGTTTATATTAATATACTAATTAAAAGATAAACACTTATCTTTATATTAAGGTAAAAGGTAATTTTAGCTCTTTATTATAATATATAATAGTATTACTAAGCCTTAGGAATTTATTACTTAAATTATAAAAACTTACTCTTTATTACTAGATTATATTACTTTTATTTTTTTAACTTAATTAAAGCTTATAATAACTATTTTTATTATAATAAAGCTTATTAAAAACCTAGTCTTATTAAAGTTATAGATATTAGACTTTATAATATTATATTTTATAATTATATTC
>JAEIJG010001531.1:0-10018 GCA_037289395.1 Beauveria scarabaeidicola
ATATAGTATCTCTTAAAGCTTTAGAAGGCCTACTAGGTTTCCCTTTAGTACCTACTAAAGTCTCTTAAGCGCTATATATAAAATTAGTTAGTTACTATAGTATACTATATTATAATATACTTAGTAACTAGAGTAATTAGGTTAGTTACTACTTATACTAAACTTAGTATAATTAGCGCTTATAACTAGTAACTAAAATATCCCTTAATTAGCGTTATAATTAGTAACTAAATATCCCTTAATTAGCGCTATAATTAGTAACTAAATATCCCTTAATTAGTACTATAACTAGTAACTAAAATTTTCTATAAAGGTAAAAATCTATTAGAGTATTACCTATATTATAAATATTAGCGCCTTTACTACTAAATATAGTATAATTAGTATTATATTTAAGTTATACTTATTATAAATTACTATAGCTAATACTAGGCGCTATTAGGCTAGGTGCTTCTTATAAATCTTATAAGCACCTAGGTAGGGTACCTCTACTAATCTATACTTATAGGTTATTTTTAATTTTCTATAAAATTTATTTATATATAAATTACTAAAAATTAACTTATAACTATAAATATATAATAATAATAGTATATATACCTCTAGGGTAGTATATATATATTAAGTATAAGGTAGTAGCTACCCTATAGTAATTTTTATTATTATATACTATAAATTAGGGCGTAACGCTACGCGTAAGCCTATATATAGTACCTATAACACTATAGCTCACTAAGCACAGCACTATAGGCTACTAGTTAGCACTACTAGTTACCTATAATAAGCTAGTAGAGGTATAGGGTAGGCTACTACCTTATACTAAAATATTTTTACACACTATAAAATTAATATATAGCGCTTATATAAGCCTATATGTAGCGCCTATAACGCTATAACTTACTAAGTATAACACTATAAGCTACTAATTAACACTACTAATTACCTATAATAAGTTAGTAGCTAGTAGAGGTATAGGGTAAGCTACTACCCTATATTAAAATTTTTTTATATACTATAAAATTAGTATATAGCGCTTATATAAGCTTATATATAGCGCCTATAACACTATAACTTACTAAGTATAGTATTATAAGCTACTAATTAGCGCTACTAATTACCTATAATAAGCTAATAGCTAGTAAAGGTATAGGGTAGGCTACTACCTTATACTAACTAGTATAATACTATTTTATATTAATATAAATAGATTAGTCCCTTAACTAACTAGAGGGAGTATTAAAAGTAAGTTATCTATAAGGACTTTATATAAGCTACTAAGTCTAGTAGTACTATTAGAGACCTCTATAGAGTTACTAAAGGCGCTAAGAAGTACTAAAACTATAATAAGACTACTAAACTTACTAGGGGGCTATTATAGCCCCTATAAGGCTACTAAGGCTACTAAAATAACTAAAATTATATTAAGGCTATACTAAAACTTAAAGGGTAATTATATTAGCTAATATCTTATATATAGTAAGATATAAGAAGAGGATTTTAGATTTAATAGAGTTTTTTCTAAGTATTACTTTTATTTCTTTTTCTTTATAAATAACTATAATTCTTTTTAGATAAAAGATAAAATAATAAGGTTAATAATATAGTCTTTTATTAATTACTTCTCTATATTACTCTCTTCTATCTAAATCTATCTCTACCTAAAATCTTACTTTTATATACTTGTTTATAATTATAATAGTATTATTACCTAGCTTACCCTAAATATACTATTAAGGTATTTACTAACTATTTAAATTATAATTACCTTATAATAAAGATAAAGTTAATAGGTAAGTAAGTTATAGTATTAGATAAATTAATATTATTTAATTTTATAATATATTATTAACTAGGTAAAGAGAATCTAGTAAATATACTTTTAAGGTATATAAATTATAAGAAAGATATAAAGAGTATATAAAAGAGGCTAATAATATTACTAGTATTCTTATAGTAATTTAAAGATATATAGAGTATAATAAGATAGATTATAGACTAATATAAGCTAATAATCTATAGAGTTATAAGAAGCTAATAATATATTATAATAAATAAAGTAATAAATATATTTATTATTAGTAGTAATAAAGAAAAAGTATAAGAGGTATAAAAAAGAAGTAAAAGAATTATAAATATAAAAGATATAAGTCTAATAATATATAAGAATAATAAGAGTATATAAGAGGTATAAAGAGACTAAATAGTATAAGAGGTATAAGAATAGTATAAGGAAATTATAAAGAAGCTAGATATAAGTATAAGCCTAATCTAAGCTATTAAAGCTACTTAGGTTAAGGAGGGTATTCTAGTTATTATAATATATAAGGCTACTTTTATATTATCTTAAGCTAAGAAGTAGGAATATAATAATAATAAGCTATAATAATAAGATAATTATATTTATATTCCTTATAGCTTATATATAAAGGTATTATAGTTTTATTATAATAATAAAGTAACTAGGTACTAAGGCCTAAGATAAATATTATACTAAATAAAGTTATACTATTATTAGCTAGGAATAGTAAAAGTAATATATTACTATATTATATCTTATAATAGCTATTAATATATAAAAGGTAGATAGTATTAGCTATATAGTAAACTTATAGTATTACTACTAGTAACTTACCTATATACTAAAATTACTATTAATATAATAATAAGGCTACCTAAGAGAGTAAGGTAATATAGTATATATAATATAATACTAGTTATTATTAATAGATATATAAAATATAGTTATTATATTATAATAATAAAGTAGCTAATAAGTAAGGGCCTTACTAATATTATACTTAAAGAAGTTATTATATATTATAGTATATTATAAGGGATTATCTTAGATTATAAGTTAATTTTTATATTAGGGTTCTAATAAAGTCTTTACTACTTACTTATATATAAGTAGCACTTAAGTATTATATTTTACTTATAAATAGATAGCTAAATAGAGAGGTAGAATTAGGTTTTAGAGTATTATTTATATACTTTTTATAATAAAGAATAAGATAATTAGGTTAAAAAGCTACTAATAGCTTAATTAGTATATAATATAAGCCTATATAATATAATAAGTATAGTCCTAGTGTATTTACTATATAGTAAATATCCTAAATTACTAGGAGTAAAAAGATACCTATTATAACTTAATATCTAAGTAAAGGAATATATATAAGAGCTTAGGAAGACTTATAAATATATTATAAGATAACTATAATAAAGCTATAAGGTATAGAAGAAGTAATATAACTATAAGTAAATAGATTATAACTTTAAGGCTAGTAACTAGGTTTTACTTTTTATAAAGAACTTTAATTTATAGTAACTAAATAAAAAACTTATAATAAAGTATATTAGACTATACTAAATTAAGTAATATATAAGAACTAGTAGATTAGCCTTTAAGCTTTAGCTACTAGTAATAATAAAGATCTATAATATATTTAATACTATAAGCTTAGAACTATATATAAGCTATAAGGGAGTACTAGTTATATAGTAAAATTATATTATAGTTAAAGATAATACTTATAAGGTTAAGTAAATTATAGCTTATAAATACTAAGATAAGAGGCGTTTATTTTAAGTTAAATAACTAAGGTATAATAAAGTAAAAAACTTATAGCTAAAGAGATCTAACTTTATAAATAGTAATATACTTATATAATATAAAAAAGATCTTTATATAAAAATAATTATAAAAAGGTAGTAGTAGAAGAGTAAAAAGATTATAGTAACTTACCCTTATACTAAAAATTTAATTTATTAAAAAAAGGAAAATTTAAAAATCTAGCTACCTAACTAGTAGGGGTATATATAGAGAGTATATAACTAGCGTGTTATTTAGGAGTAAAAGGCTCTATAATACTATTAGTACTATCTTAGTATAAGGGGGGTATTATACCTATCTCTATAATAATATTATTATATATAGTAATATCTACTACTAATATACTATAAGTAAACTAGTAGTAGGTTAGTAAGAAGTATATAATAAGAGAGAAAAGACTTACCTAAGTAACTTATATAGCTATATATATCTATACCTAGGTAGTATATACTTCTACTATCTAATATATAGCTAGTATATATTTATAAGCTATAAGTTTATTTTTATTAGTTACCTTATATACTTACTTTAAGTATATTTACTATAGCTAAAGCTATATTATTTCTATAATAGCCTAGTAAGTTAACTATAAGTTAAAGGAGAAAGTACTATAACTATACCCTATCTTATAATAAGGTAGGTATTATAATTATAAGTAAGTATATAGAAATAAGATTATAAGTAAAGATAGATTTTAAATAAAAAGGAGTAGTATAGAGAAGTAGTTAATAAAAGACTATATTATTAACCTTATTATTCTATCTTCTATCTAAGAAGAATTATAGTTATTTATAAAGAAAAAGAGATAAAAGTAATACTTAGAAAAAACTCTATTAAATCTAAAATCCTCTTCTTATATCTTACTATATATAAGATATTAGCTAATATAATTACCCCTTAAGTTTTAATATAGCCTTAGTATAGTTTTAGCTATTTTAGTAATCTTAGTAGCTTTATAAGGGCTATAATAGCCCCCTAGTAGATTTAGTAGTCTTATTATAGTTTTAGTATTCTTTAGCGTCTTTAGTAGCTTTATAGAGGTCTCTAATAACACTACTAGAGTTAGTAGCTTATATAAAGTCCTTATAGATAACCTACTTTTAATACTCCCTCTAGTTAGCTAAGAGACTAACTTATTTATATTAATATAGGGTAGTATTATACTAGTTAGTATAAGGTAGTAGCCTACCCTATACCTCTATAAGCTATTAGCCTATTATAGGTAATTAGTAATATTAATTAATAGCTTATAGTGTTATACTTAGTAAGCTATAGTATTATAAGTGCTATATATAGTGTTATATACTAATTTATAGTATATAAAAATATTTTAATATAGGGTAATAGCCTACCCTATACCTCTACTAGCTACTAGCTTATTATAAGTAATTAATAGTACTAATTAGTAGCTTATAGCACTATATTTAGTAAGCTATAGTATTATAAGCGTTATATATAGGCTTATATATAGTATTATATACTAATTTATAGTATATAAAAATATTTTAATATAAGGTAGTAGCCTACCCTATACCTCTACTAGTTACTAGCTTATTATAAGTAATTAGTAACACTAATTAGTAGCCTATAGTATTAGACTTAGTAAGCTATAGTATTATAAGTACTATATATAGGCTTATATATAACGTTATACCTTAATTTATAATATATAATAATAAAAATTATTATAGGGTAGTTATTACCTTATAGTTAATATATATATATTACCTTAGAGGTATATATATTATTATTATTATATATTTATAGTTATAAGTTAATTTTTAGTAATTTATATATAAATAAATTTTATAGAAAATTAAAAATAGCTTATAAGTATAAATTAGTAAAGGTACCTTACCTAAGTATTTATAAGATCTATAAAAGGTACCTAGCCTAGTAACGCCTAGTACTAGTTATAGTAATTTATAGTAGGTATAGCCTAAATATAATACTAATTATATTATATTTAATAGTAAAAGCGTTAATATTTATAGTACTAGTAATACTCTAGTAGATTTTTACTTTTATAGAAAATTTTAGTTACTAGTTATAGTATTAATTAAGGGATATTTAGTTATTAATTATAGCGCTAATTAAGGGATATTTAGTTATTAGTTATAAGCGCTAATTATATTAAGTTTAGTATAAGTAATAACTAACTTAATTACTCTAGTTACTAAGTGTGTTATAATATAGTATATTATAATAGCTAATTAATTTTATATATAGTACTTAAGAGACTTTAGTAGGTATTAAAGAGAAACCTAGTAAGCCTTCTAAAGCTTTAAGAGATATTATATATATAAGGGCTTCTAGTAATTAACTATAAGTAAGTCCTTTACTAATTTATAAGTATTAGGTATATTAAAAAATATAATATACTTAGATAACTAACTCTACTACTCTAGTTACTAAGGTAGTTAATTAGTTATATATAATATATTAAGGATTTTATTTAATATTAAAAGAAGACCTAATAAGCCTTTTAGAATTCTTAAGGTTATTATATACTTAGAAAGGCTTTTTAATAATAACTCTAGTATATATAATAGTTAAAAGCTTTATATTTTTAAAGAGTAAATTATTATATATTATTAAGCTTAATTAGGGATTTAAAGGCTTAAGAGCTTTTAAAAGCTTTAAAACTTAGTACTTAAAAGGGGTTTTATTAGGCTATTAGTAGGTATTAATCTTATTTTAAGGTATTTAATATTTATTAGACTAGTTTAAGCTTCTTAGTAAATAAATTAGAACTTTAGTAAAGTATATTTAATTTTAATATATTAGTTTAGATTATTAGTATTAGAGATAAAGCTTTAGTTATTATAGAATAAGGGGATTAAGTATTAAATCTTTATTAAGGTTTTTTTAAAAAGCCTAAAGATTTATTTAATCTCTTTAATTATTTCTAATATAATATTAGATTTAGCTTCTAATATAAAAAGAGTTATAAGACTTACTCTTTTTAACCTCTAGCTAATAGATCTTTTATTAAATATTAATAAGTAACTACTTATAGACTTAGAGGTTTCTTAATATCTTATAAAGTCACTATTAGAGTAAGCTTAGAGTAGGCTTTAAGAGCTATTAATTCTATAATAGCCTATAGTACTTATCTTAATACCTTTTAGATATTTAAGGCTTCCTTTAATTAAGTTAAGAAGTATTATATTTACCTTAGTTATATACCTTAAGTAAAATTAGACTATAAAAGTAATATTAGGTCTTATTATTATTATTAGTTATATATTAGTACTAAGTATTTACTAAAAAAGATTTTAATTAAAATCTAATAAGGCTTTAAAGTCTACTTATTTAGGTAATTTTATTATAAGTTTAGTAAGTAATTTAGTAAGTAATTCTACTAAAAAAAACTTTAGTTTAAGACTAATAGAAAGATCTTATAATAACCTAAGCTATAAGGGAATAAGCTAAGGTTTAGTATTAACTAAGTTAAATTAGGAGAGAGCTTCTTTTATAAATTAACTTTAATATAACTAAAAGCTTCTTTTTTTCTAGTTTTAGATAATTTAAATACCTAAGAAAAAAGAAGTAAGCCCTTTATCTTTTATAAGATAAGCCTTATTAAGCTACCTCTTAAGCTAATTAATATACTAAAGGTTTAGACTAATTAAGAAATAATTATTAATATAGGTTATTATAAAAGTATATATAATTAGGTTCTAATAAATAGTACTATCTAAGAGGAGTAACTAAAATCCTAGCTTAGTTAGGAGTTCTTTAAGGAGAATTTCTTAATTTTAAAGGCCTTATTTTAGTTTATAAAAAGCTTTATTTAGAAGGATAATTTACTTTTTAGAGGGATTATTACTAGCTTTAGCTAGAAGCTTAAGAAGTTCTTTACTTTTTTTATTAGATTTAGTTTAAAGGTCTTTTATAAATTTAAGAAAACCTTTTAAAAATATTATATATATAACTTCTTTAAGTTTATTATTAAAAAAAACGCTAATAAAGTTAATTTATTTAATTTTCTAATTATTAATAGTTATAAGTACTAAGATAATTCTCTAGGTTAAGAGGATAGAGGTTAAGGTATATATTTAAATAAAGTCTTATTTAGATACTTATATAAACCCTTTAACTACTAACCTTACCTTAAATTTAATAAGCTAATTATTTTAGTTAAGTTTAAGTTAGAATATAGGTTTATTTTTTAGAACCTTTTAAGAACTAGGGACTACTAATTATTTAATAAATTTAAGGACTTTAGCTTTTATAATTTATTTAAACTTAATAAATATAGCTTTAGTCTAGCCCTTTTTATTAAGGCTATAAAAGACTTCTTTTTAGCTATTAGATATATTATTTAATACCTTTTTAGCTACCTTAATTTTCTTTTTAATAGCTTTTATAACTTTATAAATAAATTATTAAGTAACTAAATCTAGCTTATAACTAAGTAATTTTAGTTAATAATTAGTAAAGGCTAAGTTAAGGTTAAGGTCTATAAGGGTATATTTAGAGTTAACCCCCTCTAAGTTTATATTAATATTTAACTATAATAAGAGTAAAATAAGAGCTAGTAGCTTTTAAAGTTATTTATTTTAAAGTAAGTCTAAAGACTCTTTATTAAGATCTAAAGACTTCTTATTAGAGAAGATTTCTTTAAAAAACCCCTTTAAGTTATAATCCTAAGTCTATTAGAAGTTACCTTTAAAACTTTTTTTAATTTAACTAATACCCTTATTTACCTTTATAAAGATAATAAATAATATTTTTATAATAGTTTATTATTATAAAATATATATTAGATAAGTTTTTAATTTAATAATAGCTAATAGTTATTTTAATTTAGTTTAAGGCTTTAGTTTTTATCTTTTTATTTATTTCTTATAAGAGATTAAGATCTTAATAAGTACTCTTATTACCCTAAAATAAGCTAGATTTAATATCTTAGCTTTTTAAGGTAAGATTTCTTCTATTAATACTTAATAAAGTACTTTTAACTAGATTAAATTAGTAATATAATTAACTAAGGTTATTATAACTAATAAAATAGTACTTTAGAGAAAAGAGGGTAATTTTAACTAAAGTATAATAGCTTTAAGTTTATTAAATATAGTTTAAATTAATTATTTAAAGAGTTTATTTTACTTATAAATATAAAGACTTAAGGTAATAAACTTAGTACTTTATAAGATAAGCTAGTTCTTAAGTTCTTAGTTAATTTTATTTTTACTATTATAGTAAAATTCCTTTAGTACCTATTTATAATATACTTAAAGGCTCCTAAAAAAACCTTATATAACTTCTAAAAGAGTAAGGCTTTTATAGTTAAGTAAAAGTAATATCTATTAAGATTATAACTTCTTATTTATTAATATTAAACTAATAGGTTTTTTATTATATAATAGGGGTTTTACTTTAAAGATATTTTCTTTTATAATATTAAGGATATTTATTAGATTAAGAAGAGTTCTTTTTAATAATTAATATATAGTTTTAACCTAAATATAAGTTATATATTAGAAGTTATTATCTTTAATCTTAGAGAAATTAAATAAACCTTTAGTAATTTTATAGGTCTTTTTAAATAAAAAGAGGCTAATATAGTTAAGTTAAATATATTAAATACTAGCTAGTTATAATAACTTTTAGTATTTTTAATCTTTAGGTAATTTTAAAAGCCTTTCTAGTTCTTTTAGAAGGTAATTAGTACCTTCTAAAAGTATTAAGTCTTAGTTTAGTTCTTTAAGAATATCTTAGTAATTTAAGAGATCTTTAGAGAGTACCTTAGGTATTTTAACTATAATTATATAATATTTAGATTAGTTTAAAGATCTAGGCTTTATTAGTACTAAGGTTTTTATATTTTATTATTATAAAAAGAAGTTATACTTATTAAAGTCTAATATAATAATTTATTTTTAATTTATTAAGTAAAGATTATTTATTATAAAGACTCTACTAGAGGTATAGTAGTATATACTACTAAGGATATTAAGGTTAAGTAAGGGTACTAGTAGTACTCTTTATATCTTAATAATAGACTATTCTTTTAGTTCTAATTTTAAAAATACTATAAAATAAGTTATTCCTTAGCCTTTAAGCCTAATAATACCTCCTCTAATAATAATAAGTAGCCTTTTTCTTTTTAGAAATACTTTATAACTAATAAAAATATCTCTTAAGTTAATAATATAATAAGTAATACTAGTATTATAAAGTAAGATATTATATAAACTAGTTCTTTTTTTCTAAATACTATAACTTATAATAAGTAAAGTAAAGGCTTTAAGGTATTTTAGTTTTAATAAAAATATAGTTTTTTTATTATTAAATAAAAGTTCTAATACTAAGCTATTATTAGAAAAGAGTTCTTTAATATAATAATCTTTAGTTTAGTATTTATTATTATTATTAGAAGAGTTAAAGATAAGATTA
>JAEIJG010001532.1:0-10013 GCA_037289395.1 Beauveria scarabaeidicola
TTTAGTAATAGAGATATTACTATTTTTTCTTTTATTCTATAGTACTTATTATGCTTAAAATAGTATAAGTATAACTAAGAATAACTTAGTACTTATACTCTAGCCTATATATAAATAGGTAACCTTTCTATAGCTAGTTTAATAGAATTAACTATTATTCTACTACTTCTATTTATATATTATATAGTAATAGTAAAGGAGTATCTAAGTGATCCTATTAACTACTTATACTAGTCTTAAATAGAGGCTTATTAATACTAATAAGCTACTAGTCACTTTCGTACTATATATGATAAGTACTAGATGACTAGATCTCTGGTCTAATAATAAAGCTCGAGAAGAGGAGTGCTTAGAGACCTCCTAGCAACTTAATTCGCGGCCTAAGGCACTTATAAAGGCCTAGGCGCTAGGGAGCTCTACTCTCTAATTAGCTAAAAAATTTTAGCGCCACGCTAGTGAACAGGGGCCCACTTCTTTTGTTAATTAACTAGATTCTGCTGTCAAAATAGCAGCCCTCATGGAGTACACGCTTTGGGGATAGCTGTTTTGCTAGTGGGATGCGGACGTCGTTGAAGCTAACCCAAGGTCTGTTAGTTTGCATTAAATAGTTTGGTCCCCGTGTGTCTGGTTGGCTGGCGCATGGAACAAGTAATTTCTATTCACATTTCCTAACTATTCTCTGATGGAAATTTTCTGATGCAAGTCGAGTTCTCCTCTAAATATTATGGGTAAACGCTGCGGGACCTAAACTGCAAGCTTATTAAACAAATGCTAAACTCTTCGCACACACATAAGTCGTCACTGCCACTGCATCGACCAGCAAAGCACTTGCTTTACGAACTTCAAGTGTTTATTACCTATCGGTTCCTTTGCCAGTTGCTTTATCAACACCATCAATTCCTTCATCATTTCACCGTTTACCAGTAAGTCATGCTGCCAGAACTGCCCCTAGCATGGATCAAAACGGCCCCTCGGTGGCGGATCCGCCGGCGCGGTCTTGCCGGCCCGTCTAGCGTAGTTGTCTCTTCTCTCTAAAAGATCGTAGCCAATCAGAGTAGCCGATCCCAAGGACTGGCGTTGGGATCGGGCCTGATCAGGACTAGCGGCCCGGTCTGTTGGGGCAGCAGGGGTTGATGAGCTTGCGGTCCAGAGCATACTCCGTACTTGGTTTGGTATGCACGACTCTGTGCCTGGCGCTACAGCCTGCCACATCCAAGTACCATAGACCTTTACGATGGCAATCCGCCGTCAGGCTCAGTTGCACCCAGCTGCTCGGGCCCATTGGTCCCCACCAGAGACTGGGAGCTACCAGTAAAGAAGGGAAAAAGAAAAAGAAAAAGGGAAATAAGATACATCAACGACCCAACAGTAATTTTGTTTGCCAACCAAATCAGTTTAATGGAATCTGATGCCATCGAAAGACCTACTTGTTCACGGCAAAATAGAAACGAGGCATATGGAGTGAATAGCTGGAGAGCCATTGTGTGAACAAGGAACGCACACAGTAAATAGGTACCTAGGTGACAAGAAAGACCGCCGGTACCCTCCCTGCCTTCTACGCACCACGAGCTTAAAGCAAAATCTCATAGCTTAATAACTAAATAAATGAAAATAAGCTGAAGCGGTGCATCTGTGCACTCAAGTTCATATAAGGAGTACTGGAATCAACTTGATATTGATAGTACTATGGCTGTTAGAGGTGGAATTCCATCGTTGGGAAACAAGAATATCTATTGTGAAAAGGACCAGTCCCGACAGCGCGTTACGCTTGCACGACAATCTCTGCCTAGCACTGAGGTAGGTACGGAGTACTCCATACTGGCACTGGCAGATTTTGCTTTTAGCTTGTCAGCATCTGCGGCCGTGTCCACCACCAAACCATCCCTTCAACTGTTCATCAAACGACCAGAAAGAATTCACCATCAATCAGACCATCAGGCTACCAGACCACCACACCAGCAACATTATTTATTGCTTTACTCGTTTACCTGGCATTGTATAATCTTGCCTTAACCACCATCTCGGTCCATAGGTACCTATCCGTCCGCAGTGCCTACCTAGGTAATCTTGCGTCTTGATTTCAAGGCAGCAACCGCCACCCCTCCCTCCCTTCCTTTTTTTTTTTTGCGGCCAGGTGGCCAGGTGGCCAGCAAGCCAAAAAGACGCAAAGTCGTCGTCGTCCACAGTGGCCGAGTGGGCTTCTGCTGGGCCTCCAGGCATTGTCTCTGCCCATGCCCGTTGGCTGCTGTCGTCACCTGTCCTTGCTTGGCTGAGTGCATGGTCGCTTCACATCGATTGTTATCGCCGTCTCTGGTTCGCCTGTTCAAGCATCTGATAATATCCCTCATCAGTGTTCGAGACGGCCTTTTGCTGCTGGCCAAGCAACAACCCCCGCCCCGCCTCTCGTTCGCCGACTCGCTTCCACTCCAATACTGGGACCCCCCTCCCCTCCTCTCTGGAGGTTACCAACGACCAAGGTGGACGAAAGCAACCGTAGCCCACAAGCTATTTTACTGACGCATTTTGACATTGGCCCAGCAAGGGTGTTGCGGTCACTGTTACTGGTAGCCCTCCTCCTTCGAGCCTAGGGAGCTCCCAAAGACTTGTGGAGGTGCCCCGCCCATACCGTACCCAACGTCACCTGTGCTTGTCGCCTGCAAAGCATACAGCACAGGTGTCAGGCCGCTCCAAGTCACAAAGCCGTTTTATTCACCGCAGCGACACAGGGTACAGGAGGGATCTCGCCGTGCCACTTGTCGTCTCGCGAGAATAGAGTGCTGCCCTGCGCCGTACCCTGCTGGCATGTGCTTGCGCCGAGTGGCACGAAACCAAAAGCCGCGCCCAAAGCTCCTCGCCTACCCAGCCTAGCTACGTACCGCCGTAAGCCCTGTGCTCGAGGATATAATAACATGGACATGGACGGTACCTTTACTGCGATGCCGAGGCAGGCTCGCGTCTTTGAGTCAAGCCTGCACAACACCACCCGCAATACCGCCTTTGACAACCTAATTAGGGACACTCTCATCCAAATCGCCCACGATTACAGCAGCATGGGCCCCGACTCCCCTTCACCACCGCCTGCCGGCCCGCTGCTCTCTCAAGAGTCTGCAACCATCCTTCGGGAACTGGGAGACTACTTTACTCGTACAGCCCAAATGTGGTCAACAATGACGCATCATTTGCTGAATGGGCCACACATTGATCAGGTTGCCTTTGACATCCATAACCGCTCCGCTGAAGTAACCAATCTTACCGATATATCTACCATCAGTGCCGTTGACGTTGAAATCGGTCGTTTACGGTATGTCCACCTCTCAAAACTTTGACGCACTCACTCTGCGAGAGCTTCTAACCCTGTTACACAGGCAAATACGGGACCTGACAGCCCAGTTCTCTCAAGATGTCCAGGCCGTCTGGCGCCCTGATGGCGGCATATTAGACAATTCCTCATCTAGTCAAGGTTCACGTGGTGGGCAATTGCCAATTGCCACTATGTTATCTGCTGCATCAAGCCAGGAAGCTCAGTTTATGGGTCACCCTACCAATGACAGTTTGAACACATTGGCTGGCGGAATGGCGGAGCAGATGGATATCGGCAATGACTCTGATTCCGACTCCGACTCTGGAGACGAAGAGCTCTTCGCTGCTATTGACATGGAATCACTCAAACAGAGAGGCAAGGGGTCGCATACGTGCCCCAAAGGGACGAGGTGCGACAAAGGCGGCGTCGACAAAGACGGCAAAGTTATTGTTTTTGACCGTAACTCCTCATTTGCGTATGCACCCCAATTTCCGTTTTTTCCATGGCGTGCAAGACCTACAAATAGGCCACTTAACATGATCACCGTGCTAATAGCTGAACAGCCAGCACTGTAATAAACACCGCAAGCCTTGGGTCTGTGACTTGGCAAACTGTCCAAATACACCCAAGAAGCGCCGGTTCGCCCGGCGGGACGGCCTCGAACGGCACAAGCAAACAGTAAAGCACGAGCCCAAGAATGCAGAGTCTCAAATTGGCGTCAGTTAGCACATCTGGCACGAGATTTGACTGGCCAACTGTTCCACTGTGCATGATGCTCTGCTGCACTAATTCGTGGATTGATGCACAAGGTCGTCACGACTTGACTGGGCAAGCCGCGATGTCATGGAGCCAGCAGGCACGTTGACGTAGGTTGGCAGCCATGCAGCCGCAGCTCTCCAGGAGGCGGCGCCCGCTACTTGGCCAAGCAGCACAAGTCGGTGTATACGGAAGAGCAGGTGCAAGCGACTTGGTTTTAGCAAAATCATTATTATCTGGGTAAATATCCACAAATGAGAATGATGTGATGGCTGTCTTGGTTACTTTGAACTCTATAGTCAGGGGAAAGAGCTCAAAGATGAGGGATGGGGAAGCGGACGATGACAAGAGAGGGGGGTGAGACCCCTGGTGTAACCACGCTCGGCGTACGGAGTAGTTCAAAGGGGAATGAATCGACGAGCCAAGAAGCCCGTTGATGTGAGATGACGACATGGCATATATGATATACAGCAAGTATTCCAGAGTAGATCGAAAGGCTAGTACGGCTTGGTGCAAATCACTCAAAATGAAATGCACGCAAACAGGACAATGTAGTTGGGTCATGGTTTTGGCTTTCGTGGTCGACCGAGCCGAGCGCGGATCCTTGTTTCCCTTTTTTTGTCCTATTTTTGTAAGATTTTACCAGTAATTAGATGAATGGGTATAATCCATGCGGACGGTGTGGTAGCCTTGGGCGAGGGAGGGTGCGCCTCATTGGGCTCTTTCTGCCTATTTATCTGTGTGCGAATAGTTCATCGGGGCAAGAAGAGAAAGGGGAAAACAATTGTCAGGCCGAAAGGTCTCGGTTTAAAAGAAGACATGTTCCGCAGGAACATTCGTTCTGCAGCCCAACCACACCACACGAAGAGACGGGCGCTGTCTTTATGTCCAGAGACTCATCTGACTTCTTCCTGCATGACCGGCGCACGAATGGGCGGTGATTTTGGAGGAAGGATTTGGAATAAAACGAGTGCATCTCGGCAAACAGCCCGTGCTTGAAATAAGAGACGGATCGCGGGGCCATGATGTATGTAGTATGTGGAAAAGACGAGTCTCGTCTGAATCGTCTGAATCGTCTCGGTGCCTCACGTTTTCAAGTGGCGACAACAATACGTAGCCATTGCTTGCCTTGCCTTGTCTTGCCTTACTTTGAGGCCACGACAACGAGGCTGAGAGGTGGCAGCCCGTCGGTTGCCTTGTGGCTGTCTCACGATATCGCACACTCTTCTTAGCCAAAGCTGGCTATTTCATCACGCAGCAGGCGTGTCCTGCATACGTCGTGTTACTTTGGGTACCGATGAGATTTTTTTTTTTTTTTGACGTCTTCTTTTTCGGGCTTTGCTCAAAAGGTCATCCGGACAGACAAAGCTGCATGAAAAGCCACATAATAAAAACCAAGATGCGCCGCCCCCCTTATTAGGTGCAGCAGGCAAACAGGTTGCCAAGTTGCGCGTTAGATTAGGTCGGCGCCGACGCATTGAAAGGCGGATCCGGCCGCTGCAGTAGCCGGGCATTCCTCTCCTACAATCTTCCTTCCTGACGCCTCGGATGTATGGGGAATTGTACGTCGCCGCGGCGGTGAGCGAGTGAAGACGAGTGCGCCGTCTTGACGAAGCCATGGGCTTACACATGCTCCTCTTTCCTCTTTTTTCTTTCTTTCTTAAGAGCTCATGAGATTACAAGATCCATCCAATCAGATCACTTGTCGCATCGTAGTTAGTCTCTTTTTTCCCATAGCAAAGTGGTGCCTGCCAAATGCCAGCCAGGTAATTGGAATAGAGCCCATAGATCCCGGCGCCGGTGCGGCGTAGCGTTGCCGACAGTGGATAAGGGACAAGAGGTCAGTCTTGCAGTTTTACGAACGATGGAGGCAAGGCTGGGGATTCAGTCTGGAATAGGATAGTCAAAGGGACCGGGGGGGTGTGTCTTGCGGCACTTGCAATGGCCCCGGAATGAGTTCCTTGGTTGTCCTTTGTGAGGGAGAGGGGCAGTGCGTTGGCCGCTTGGGGGTGCATGAGATGTCCCGAATGCCAGAGAGAGAAGCATGGTATGCATCTTTTGGGCTGGATCTTGCCTCTTGAAGGTTCGATAAGTCGGGGTCCTGCCATCTAGGCAAGGGGCAGAAAAAAAAAGAGAGAGTATGCGTTGGCCCTGCATGAAGAACACACACACACACACACGGGCAGTACATAGTGCAGCACGCCAACCCCTCTTGTTCGGTCCAAGTCGCTGTTCTGCGGAAGGAGGGCAAGAATTCATGTTTGGTGGGTTCTTTGGGGGGAAAAGAGAGCGGTAGTGAAAAGAGCCGAGGCGAAAAGAGCATAGAGATATGATGCCACGGGGAAACTATGCGGCTCCCATTACGCAAATATGTTGTGTTAATGTATCTGCTCTGAAGTTCGGTGTTACCTGGGAGTTGCCGGTCAACTCACGATGCCCCGCTGAAGCATCCGCGGTGCCGAACAACGGCGAATGCACACTGTTGTGCATCGACTTGACTGTACGACTATACGGTTATCGATGGCATGAGGCCATATTATGCGAAGGAAGAGTCGACCTTCAACGACGCGCTCTGGACGGGTTGTGGCATTGTATATCCGCATGCCAGTCTCGGCAGAATGTTCTTTTTCCCTTGGGCTCGTACGGCTTGGACTACGGCAGGAAACCACCTCTTCTTGTCCTCGCGCATTTGCGGTACCGATGCAATGGTAAAACTTCTGTGGATCGAGCTCGTGTCGATATGTCCCGAACCCCCCTCCCCCCGGTCGACCCAAGCCGACGGGTCGGCTGTCTCATGAACGACTACAACTGGACCGGGCAGGCAAGGACCTTGTACGCCGCCCGCTGCAGCCTCTGATTTGGCGGGATGACGTAGGATCTGAGCGGCAAGGGAGGGAGAAGAGGAAAAGACTTGACAAGGACATGGCCTGAGTGGACAGTCCGCCACACACTGTTTGGCGAGGTACACACTGCTCGAAGAAGTGGACAGTCGCCACACACGGCTCGGCGAGGTGAAGCGGTCGGGACGTCTTTACCGGCAAAGAGGGGCTCCCGGGCAGAGCCCGGGGTGAGGAAGAGGAAGAGGCTTGACCGGGGGGTCATGATCCCATCCTAGCGTCATGTCGTTGGAGCTGTCAAAACTGCCAAGCGGGCGCATGTTACGACTTGCTGCTGCTAGCTGCATGGCCTTGCCAGCTTACCATGTCTGCTCCCAACGACCATGGCCTTCAAAGAGGATGCATGCAATGGCAGATGCCGCCAGTCCGAGAAGAGCAAGGAAACACGTGCTCTCGTTGCGGTGCGGACCACAATGTGAATGTCTGACACGGGGCAGGAAAGAAGGGGTCGTAAAAAAGTTAAAACTATGTCTGATGAGCAAAAAAGGCGAACGAGTTCCGTAGTTCTTTGGTGTGCAAGACATGGAGGGCGTGCGTTTGCAGGCGAGAAAAGAGAAAACAACTAAATAGAGATGGGAAATGTCAACTCAAACTTGAACTAGTTTACCGTTAGTAGGGAGAATGTTTACCAGTATTCAACTAGCGCCGATGCTGATGTGTTTGGGCGATGTACGATGGGGAATGATGGCGCGGGCGGGCTTTGAAACTTGGATGAGTCTTGCTGCGGGTCCACGGTGAAAGGGCAGGGCACCTGAGGCAACAAGGTAGCACTGTGAATAGTTTGATATATATTAAAAGCTAGTCAACATTAGGTGCAGAAGAGTACGGTGTAATAGTATTTTTAGAGTTTCATTTTGAGCAAGAAATTGAGAAAGGCAAAGTTGCCCGACTGTTTGTTACCCACTCGGCAACCATGACGGTGGTGGCATCCTTTTCTCACTTTTAGCGTGGCACGTACCTAGGTAGGTAGCTGTATTGGTGCCCTGTAATTTTACCTACAGAGGGGAGGGGCCTCGGGCTCTTGCCACTGGACTGGCCGTACTGGCGCTTCCAGCGGGGGAAAGAGTCAACTACCAGTAGTTGGGTGCCTGCCTAAAGTTTGTAGGTAGGACAAGATGGCCGCCGCCCGGCAAAGGAATCAAAGTACCTAGCAAATGAGGGGGGGGGGAATAGAACAAATGTTGAAAAGAACCAAGACAGAGACGGATAGCGATTTTAGACGCCTCAGCCCTCTTCGTTGGCGTCGTGTCTTGTTCCCCAGGGACGGGCCGTCGACGTTTTGAGTGAGCCCACGTGCTTGTTTACGGTGTCAGGTGTGATGGAATTACTCCAAATAAAAAGTAACTATAGGTTCAGTCTGCAGGTCAGGTAGAATTGGTCATTATTCAAGTGCGAGCCGTGGATGCATACCGGCAGACGGGCTGTTGGTGTGACAGGCAACTGGGCGGTGCCTGGACACGGTGACGGACCGTTGCAGACTGCTAGGCACAGGCTCTGGCAGCATCTCGTCGGTGCCCAGAGCCGCCCGGCATGTCACTGCCGACTCTGCTCTGCTGCCAAGCGGATAATGGATAATATTGTGAGGCCTTGTACTTTGTAGATACGGGCCTCCTTTTCTTTTGGTCCAACATGTGCTCTTTTGTCTGCTCCTTGTCTGCCGCTGTCTGCCAGCTGGCAAAGCTCAAGCTCACAGTGCAACGTCCATGTTTCCTCCCCTCCCCCGCAATTTTGCTTCACCATCATCAAACAAGTTGCCCTCATCCGTTTGTTTCATTTTCTCCTGCGACTACCAGTCTCTTTCTGGCAGCCAAGCTTCCATTTCATGACTAGCCGCTGTCGATGCTGTGACACCCAAGATTGAACCCCGGAATGACCTCGGGCAATGCACGCCGACGGAGCTAGGCCAGCTGAACAATCACGGCTTGACACGAAACAGACTGCCTCTCTCTAGGCATTCTTGCTGCCCAAGTATCGCATGACAGGAACCCGAATCGTAAAGCCACCGCTGCACCCCGACGACAAAAGCCCGCGCTCATGCCTGTACCTGGTCCCGTGTATTTGGCACACCATCCAGATTACACACAACTGCACATTGACGGTGTGGGTTTGCTTTGCCCGTAGTTACCATGGCTGGCGGGCGAGCGACTCGGACAATGGCCCTGCTACTCTCACTCGACCATCGAGCACCATGGCTTCACACATGCATATGGTGAATGCTAATCAGGCGATGCAGGTTGCAGCTGGATGCTCTCTTGTCCCAACCCTCTTGCAATAGGCTCGCATCGCTGGCGGTAAAAAGCCAACCATTCGCAGCACCATTCACCCCCTCCAAGCAGCAGCCCCATATCTAGAGTTGTGCGCATGCGACAATTGCTGCTGCCCCTCCGTTTCCGCCAACCAACGTCTTTCGCCAGCGCCTTGCTCGCCTCAGCCTAGATCACAAAACAAACAAGCATGCATTCAAGATCGGGCGTGATGCTGCCCACAAGTCCCCGGCTTCGTCCATGATCAAGAGAGACTATGTCTCTTTTCCGAGAATCTGGGAGAGACGACTACATACCCTAAACTAATAGTGGTGGGCTGGGACCAACTCTGCGAGCAGCCAGCCGGTTAGCACCACGGACAGCCCACCGCCGCTGTACGAAGTAATCGAGCTCACCAATCTCGCCCTTACCTCGTTGCTAGCCTCGCTGACTTGTGGTTACTGGTATGCCGGCAGCCTCGTCTAGCCTAGTAGTCCGCTGTCTCGCCGTGTACGCCGGCTGTGCCTGGCAGCTGGCCCATGTTTCCCCTTCCTGGGCGGCGCCGTCCACACGCAGTTCAGAGGGGAGGGGTCACAACTGGAACCCCCCCCCCCCCCTTCAGGCTAATACCACACGCCTAGTTAGCTCTTCTTTTCCCAGGAGTCGCCCCCGCGAGAGAGGAGACGAGATGGGCGTGTGGGCATTGAGAAAAGAAGCATGCGAAGCCTTGCTGTTTTGCGCCTGCAAAGCCAATAGGTGTTGAGCCACCCCCTCGATGTTCGTCCATGCACTTCTCGCCCATGTCCACCCCCCCCC
>JAEIJG010001533.1:0-10005 GCA_037289395.1 Beauveria scarabaeidicola
TTTTATATATTATTACTTAAGAAAGTACTAAATAATTTTATATTTACTATAAGAATTATAATTAATAATATTAATAAATATAAAGTTAAGAAAATACTTAAAATAAAAGAGAATATTAAAAATTATTATTACCTTATTAAATAAAAAAGATATCTAAACTCTAAAAATACTTAGGAACTTATAAAGAACCTTATAAACTATTTAAACCTACTTTAATAGTTTAATAACTAGTATTCTAATTATCTAGTTCTTTCTTAAGTATATATAATAAATCTAAAAAGATAATATTCTAATTTAATATATCTATATAGCCTAAAGACTATATTTATATAGTAGCCTTAGACTTAACTTATTTAAACTTATTAAGTTTATTAAAAGACTAAAGACTATATTAAACTATAATAGAGTTATAAGTTATAAGAAACTTATATTATTTTTATAAGTATTTTAACTTAATTAATACTTTAGAGGATTTATATTAAAGATATTAAAGAAAGATAATAGCCTCTTTTTTTTATAATATAAATATTAAGATTTTTTAAGATAATCTAATTAAGGGAAGAAACTAGTATACTTAAGTTATTATAAGAATAACCTTAATAAATATATTCCTTATACCTAGAAATACCTTTTATTATCTTATAGGAAAGCTTCTTAGAATAGTAAAAAGAATAAAGTATAATAATAACCTTAAACTCTTTAATAGTAATTATTAGTTTTAAGTACTATTTAGATTTAGAAGAATAAGACTTAAATATATAGTTAGATATAATAAATATATAATAATATAAATAAAAAAAATAAAAAAGAACTTATAATTAATAAAAATATAATAAACTAATTATTATAGTCTTAAGGATAAGATTAATAAGGGAGAAGTATTATATTATAAATAAAAAAAAGTATAAAGTAACTAAGGAGGTAACTTAAAGGAGTAACTAGGTAAATACTTATAAGTTACTTAATTAAAATAACTAGTTATATAACTACATTATTATAGATTATAGTAAGCTAATAATAATCTAATAATATATTAGATTACTATAGATTATAATAAGCTAGTAATAATCTAATAATATATTAGATTACTATAGATTATAATAAGCTAGTAATAATCTATAAGATAATAGATTACTTAGATTACTAGTAATCTAAAGTAATCTAACTTTATAATAAAGAGATAGATAGATATATAAAGAAGGGGATTTTTTATAGCTAGATAGTTTAATTCTTTATTAATTAATCTAAGTAATTCTAAGTAATTAGTTTTAAGAGTTTTACTCTTAATAATTCCTTATATAATAAATATTACTTATTACTATCTTATAATATCTAAACCTAACTTACTACCTAAGAAATAAACTAACTATAGATTAGGAATAAGCTATTATTATAAGTGGCTTTATATACTCTGTGGGACTAACTCCTAGCTAGTTTAGCTAGGAGTTAGTCTTAAGAAAAATATAAGAAATTAAGACTCCTTTTAGTAATTAGTAGATAAGGACCACCTACTACTAGGGCCCCTAGCTAGTGTAGTACCTCTGTTATAGGGGTGCTCTATCGCTATACAAGAATTATAAAAAAAATTAGGGCTATGACTGAGAATTCTAGCTGAGACTAATTGTTATGATCACGGCCTTATAGAAGCCTCTTTCTCCTATATAGCCAGAAGCAATTTTTTTTTTCATAGGAGAGTAATAATTAGTGTAGATATGTAAGAAGTAACAGATAAATTTAACTGCCTATTTCCACTGCTTAAAGTCTTAGATACTAAGTGGGTACTTAGTAGCGCTTCGCGGCAGCCTAAAGTAGCTATTAACTATTATTCTTAGTTAACTAAAAAAGGGACATTTATTTCGCCTTTCTCTGTACTATGTATGTTAATGTATGTTAATAATGATTATAATACACTGCCTCGTCAGGCCACTTCTGCGAGCGAGGTAACTGCTGTGCAAGGTCTATTTTTCGGTATAGCCGCTCTAAAGCTTATTTCGGAGGCCTCGAGCTCCATTTTCAAGGATGAGCATCCACGCTCGGTGTGAGTTGAATACGAGCCTCACCATCTGATATCCGCCCGTGGTGAAGCCGTGAAGGCACCGACAGCGGAGTCCCGCCGATCCTCCTCTTCTAGAGACTAGAACAACATGATTTGCAGGGGAAAACGAGATGGGCTGCCTGATTAGCTGCGTTCTTTGTATAAAGTTCAATATTAGGGCTAACGTGCAGTCTCCACCGTGAGCGTGGAGTTATCGCGTGGTTCTCTGCAGGGCATCCTGACAGTAGAAATTAATAGCTGCTCTCGGTTTCTCCGTTCTGTTCAGGGCTGCTTGTACGTACTGCCTGCGCTATTAGCTCTGAGCTCAGAAAATACAGAGAAGGGCGAAACGACTGTCACACTTTTAGCTAAATAAGAATAATAGCGGCAGCTATTGTAGTCAGTGGAGCAGCGCCGCCAGGTACCCGTCAGGTACCCGAAACTTTTTGGTGGGGAAAGAAACAGTTAAGCTCGGCCGTTATTTTTGACACATAAAGTCGCCCACCGGTGTGTGGTACGGTAACACTACTCAATGGTACGCTTACATAAGGCTGATCACTGCCTAATACGGTTAGCTCCGATACGGTCACGCCCGGCGTAACACATGTTATTCTGGATAAAAACGGTAAGGCGTGGGCCACAGTACAGGGCATTGACCAATTAAAAGGTAGCAGGTTAAGCTTAACTAGTCAGAAGAGGAGATTTTAGAATAGCCCTATAATTACTAAGACGGTCTTTACCTAAAAGAGACTAGCCTTATACCTATACTATACTCTTTTAAGCCATACTATTGAGTGGTGTTACTGTACCACACACCGGTAGGCGACTTTACAGTCCTCCCCTTGAAATAATATTAGCGTGATACCTATGCCCACATAGTATAGCTAATTAACTATATAGGAGTAAGGGGGTCGTAGAGTAAGATTATTATAAGTAAGAACTTAATATAACTAATAAATCATATATAAAAAAAAGTATCTTAATATATCCTAGTACCCTATATACCCCCCTTTAGCTATAATAATAGTAGTATATCTACGAAAGAATTTCCTCCTCTAAAATACTCTTTAGTGGTAGTTACGAATTTTTAACTAATCAGAGACGAGCGGGGCCAGAGTAATAATAGTCCGCTGTTAAGGCGGTACGGATTAACAGCTCCGGTGACTTCGGCGCCGGAAGAGTGGGTACTCGTACCTCGGCTACATTATTTCAAGGGGTGTATTGTATGCACTAATTATTACTCTATTACAATAAGATCAGCTTTAAGCGATGCAGGAGAATATCTCTTCTTAAAATGAAGATTATTAGCCGAAAAGTATAGCATTTAGCAATTAGCAAAAAAGTGACACTTAAAACGCTTTTCTCGGTATATGTGCTAAAGTAATAACTAAGTTCGACTGCCTATTTCCACTGCTAGAAGTCTTAGATACGAAGTGGGTACTTAGGGGCGCTGCGCTGCAGCCTAGAATAGCTGCTAACTATTATGTTTATTTGACAAAAAAGGGACATTAGTTTCGCCTTTTCCTGTACTTGCCAACTACCATGAAGCTAGTAACGAGGGAACACGGTAGTCTAATTCGAACATCAAGTGCTCTAGCCTCTTTCGACTCTTCTCGGCAATTGCTCCGTTTGTTCAAGCTCCGCAATGTGGGAACAAGGCATCTGTGAAGGTGCCAGGCACGTGTCGCCTTACTGAGAGCGTCAAAAGCATATATAGGCGGCACTGCACAGCATCGCTAACTCCTGACCGCCCATCAAGGAGTATCTATTGTGAAAATTCTACATCTCGATCATCATGCCGTCACTCGTCTCTTGGCTTGTGGCAGGGCTCGCCGTTGCCGACCGCGCGGCGAGTCTAAGCTATACCTTGTCCAAGACGTACGATGCCTCCAACTTCCTCGACGAGTTCGAATTTCAGACGGTACGTGAGCTACAGGCTTAGGCCAAACGGTCCTATATTCCGAAGCTAACTAGACTTCTCAAGTCCGCTATAGATCTGGGCCCTGGCTTTTTGGCGCCTTCCATGAATTATCAGAATAAAGCGGATGCCCTTGACAAGGGACTTGTTTCTGTACAGAACGGCAAAATATATCTAGGCGTAGATTCCAAGAAACCCTCTGGCTGGGGGGAACGGCCCACGGTACGCGTTCTATCCAAGAATTCGTTCAACCAAGGCTTGGTCATCACCAAGTTTACCCATTTGCCCGAGCCTGTCTGCGGTGGCAGCCCATTCTTGTGAGAAGAGCCCCTCGCTATCATGGCCGAATTTCTGACTGATCGAAATTAGCGGGACTCGCGGAACCGGGGAATACCCTGACATCGGGATAAACATGTATGAAGGCTGGGATCTTTACCCTGTGAAAAAGGTAGGAATTTCCACCCCGGGCTCGGGGCAATGCGTCGAGGATCAATATGATCAGCCACGCTATTCAGGCGGCGACTGCGAGTTAGGTATATCTGCTGCAAGAGACAGTCTCCTACACCAGTTTTGCCACTTTGAACAGATCCAAAACAAAATTTGGGGTTCTCCTGAGGGTGGGATCCAAGCTCTTGAATGGACAAGCGACGCTATCAAGTTGTACAATTGGCCGATTGACGCGGCTCCAAGTAACATCGAGTCCTCGAATCCTGACACTTCTTCTTGGGGTACGCCGTCCGCGCAGTTCATAAAGCCTGGCTGTGATACAGAGAAAACATTCTCAAACCAGACGCTCGAGTTCAGCCCGGGTTTCTGCGGCATTCAAGTGTTATGGTCGTCGGATTATGCAGACGGCAAGTACGGACCGACCTGCTCCGTCATCACTGGTCAGGAGAGCTGCCACGGCCACGTTGCCAACAAACCACAAGCATTTGAAAATTATTATTTCGAAGTCGAGAATATCCGCATCTTTCAGGAAATGGAGAAGACCCAGGGCCAGCTCTTACTAGACCCCAACGGCCCGTCGTTTACCTTTGACTATGCGACAAGCCAGCCCTCGAGCGACAACTGGATTGGAGTGTGGCCTGAAGACGACACACAAGCGCCGACATGGGGCAGCATCACCTGGGACTACGCCAAAGAAAACTCAGGCTCTATCCGTATTCCACCCCCCGATTCCACGAAAGCTGGCAAGTACAAAGCGTATCTTTTGTCCGGCGACCGAACCGTTCTCGCTTCTCTCCCGAGCTTCGATTACAGCCCAACCTCGGACAGTGTGGCATTCAGCGTCAAGACTCACTACAAGACCAACTGCGCTGGTAGTGTCGACAACAACGTCGACATCAAGCCAGGGAATGGTGTCTGTGTCAACACGGACTGCGGTGTCGGCAGCCTCGAAATCCCAAGCGTCGGAAGCTGCCCGGACGGCCAAATTCGAATCAGCTACTGGCAGAATGCCGATTGCGCGGGCGACTGGTACGGCTACGGCTACGGAAGCAGAGGTACCTGCCGCGGACTGTGGTCAAACGGCTGGGGCTTCAAGTCCCTGTGGCTGTCGTGCGCCGAGCCCGATAGCGACTGCATCAAGTGGGGAACCTGCACCGCCGCCCCAGAGCCGTCCACGGAGGTCTGCCGCGCCGCAGCGGACGCAGGCACGACAGACGCCTTCCATCTCAAGACCCGGTACAGCACAGGCTGCACCGGAGACGTTCACAACGAGGTCACCGTCCCGCACGGAAACGGTCAGTGCATCGACACAAACTGCGCCGTGGGAAGCCTGGACATCGATAATGTCGGGAACTGCCCTGATGGAGAGCTGCGAATCAGCTACTGGGAGCAGTCTGGGTGCTCGGGCAAGTGGTTTGGATACGGCTACGGCAGCAGGAATACCTGCCGAACGCTGTGGTCTGCTGGCTCGAGCTTCAAGTCCCTGTGGGTGAGCTGTGCAAAGCAAAGCGATGACTGTGTCAGTCGAGGAGAGTGCTCGATTGACGAAGTGCCAAGTCGCCCTATTTGCTCTTAATGACCTACAAAGCTAGGACAAGTTCGAGTGAGGCTTTCACTTTGCCATGGTCAGCGTGCCTAACAATATGATATTACCATATATGATGAAACCTTTGGAGGTCATGCCATAGCAGCTATACATAGCATAGACAGATCTATCGTCATATCACATGTAAATCATATAGTATGACCATAATATATGGCGAATCGGTGATACGCAAGACCGCAATAAGGCTGTCATCCGTAAAATATGCTGTGCGGCTTATGCTGAGCCATGACTTGAGGCATTCGGTCGCTTCGATGCTCTCAATGCCTAAACGGCTCCTACGGTCTGTGAAGGTGACCTTCACGCCCGAAAACAGGCGTTCCAGCTCAGCCGACATGGCTGGAATGGACGTCTAATGCCATAACAAGTAGGGCCGGGTAACACTTCCTTTGCGTCGGCTCAAGCCACCACCACCAGAATCGTGGATCTGTGACCTCTGGTAGTATAGGAGCAAGGAGGTATTTTCTGTACTCGTCCTGATCAAGGCTGATCCCTTGTTCCGCCGTGTGGCTGCGCCCATCTATGAAACGAGTTCTTGGCCTCGTTAGCCATTTCTGATGCCTGAGTTGGTACTGTAAGCCCTGGGCCATGGCGGAACTTTGTGTAAAAGGGAAACGCACAACAGCTAGTCAGCAGGGCGCGCAGTTTTCGATGCGCGCCCGAGCGCCTCTGCGTTGGCCGCCTCATGCCGCCGATGGTGCACCTACTAGCAGCCCCCCTAGAGTGTAAGCGCTGTCTCCCACTACAGAGTCCTGTCACCACAAGGCAATGAGGGCGTGGGTAAGTAGGTAGTATGAGATACTGAGCCAGGCCCTTGAGGGCCGATCTTCAGCAAATGCCATACGGCGCCGCGTTCGGTGCAGTAGGCGGTGGTCACTTATTATAGGTATCAATGCTTCTGGCAATCGCTTATTCGGGCAAGGCCGAGACATGTGTAAGCTTTTCACACTCGTCGGGTGTACTTTTACTAACTAAAAAAACAGAAGAAACTTCGCTATCACAAACGCGGCATTAGAAGATATTTCTAGTCTAGCAGTTTAAGCTATAGAGGGCATAGCCGGAATCACGAACATCCTACTCTAAATAATATTAGATTAATACAATTAAATTAAATCATTTACTCGCAGGAACTGAAATTTGTTCCTTTTAAGATATAGAGTTAAAGTAGTTAATTAATTATTGATAATATTAATATGCATCTGCGTTAATATAGATTGTATATCTTCAGCACTGTATTACTAGATTTGAAGTGTATCAGCAGTCAAAGTAGGGACCCCGTTTAAATCAACATAACTAAACCTAGCGCGCCCCCATTAAAATTAACATTGCTTCTAAACAAACCTCTATTCTAACTATATACTAAAGGTATCACACTTATTACTATATATATGTCCGTAGTGCAGTAGACGGCTTTATATAGAGCACACGCATATTTTCTCTGCGAAGCTAAGCATATTCACCATAGAATTATTAACTTCACTAAAGGGCAGTAAGAAATATATTCTTAAATAATATATTTAGCTAGATACTATAGACTTTTATAATTAAAATATAAGAGAGATTTTTACATTTTAGTTAACCTTAAAACTTAATATATCTATATCTAATAAGATAGGAATTCCTAATATAATAGCTACTTTAGTAATAATTAAGGATATTATATATAATACTAAATATTATTAGTAATAACGGCTTACCTATATATAGCTTATAAGAGTTCTATATTCTCTAAAGGAGATAATATAATTTTAGAGTAATTATAAGCTAGGTAGCTCTAAAGAGGCTCTCTAAACTTATATAAAAGCCCTAGGATAGTTAACTATAACCTATATTATATATCATAAATAGCTTAGCTTACGTTAGTCCTTATATACTAGTGACTTACTTTTTTTAGTAGTCACTTACTCTAACTATACTAAGGTTATAGTATAAGTATTATTAAGTACTACTAAGTAGACTTTAACTAAAGCACTACTAGTAAAAACTTTTTAACTACCTAGGAAACCTTAAGAGATATTTTAAAGAAGGCTATCTATATAGTTTATTAAAAGTATAATACCTCTAATATCTTTCTAATCTAAAATAAGCTATATAAGGGTTAGATAAGTAAACTAGTATAGAACTAAGAGAGTGTATTCGCTATTATTTGTTAAATAAAAATAGTTTAAATAAATTCGTTTAAACCCACTACCTCTTAAGTTATTCCTAAAGTAATATTCTCCTACTTAGCTTAGGCCTTTTAATACCTCTTCGTTTTTTACTAAAGGTATATACTACTTCGTTTCCTAAGGCATAAACTAACTAATTAGGCTATCTAAACATTTATAAAAGCACACTAGGAGTTATCAGGCGGGGTCTTTAAGCTAAGCGCACGATATAGAGGAATTACTCTACGCTACAAAATTATCACGAGATTAACACCTAACTATATAGTATTAAATAATTATATTTTAAAAGTATTACTAGATATAATAATATAGTATATCACTAGTAAACTTCGAAACAGGTAAACGGTCTACTAGCTATAGACCTAAACATTAAGCACTAGTGCTAACCCTATAACATTCCCGGCATATACTCATAGAATCGCCACGTTAAGAAGCTATAAGAGTAAGTCATCTATATTATAACTAGAAGCAAATTTACTAGCCTTTATATCTTTTAAAGATATTATAGTTATAATACTTAGCTAAATAATATTAAAAGGATAATAGTATATAAAATATAGCCTTTTTCTTTATATATTATAAAGCTAGATATTATATAAAGTATTACCTAATATTCTTTAGGTACTATAAAAGAAAATAATCTCTTAAATAATAATAAGAGTAGAATTTATAAAATCTTTACTTTAATATAATACCCTTATCTTAAAAATATATAAAATATTAATCTTTTTTATACTTCTATAGTTTATATAAAGTATTAAGTTTTAATATTAACTTAAGTACTTATACTTCTTTATATATATTAAGTAATAATATAATATAAATAATATATAACTTATATTATAACTATATAAGACTATTTAGTATATTTATATTAGTAATAATTAGTTTTATAAGTATTTAATACTTAAATAAATTATAATTAGTTTATAACTACTAGTTTTTAGTATTTAAATTAGTATTATTATATAATTATATATTAATTTTAGTTATATTAATTATATTAAAAAAGAGTATTACTATTTATATAGTGCTATTTTACTATTTATATAGTATCACGTGCGCTACTAGCCCCCCCCGGTTTCACCCGCACTAGTGTGGTACCTCTATTTTAGCGTGTATATATATAAAAAGTAATATACCTAAAAAGGATTACCTAAATAGCTAGAATTTTAATATTCTTATCTACATTAACCTATAATTATTATTCTTACCTCCTTTCCCCCTAAATAATATTATAATAATATTAGAAGATAATAATTAGCCTTAAATTCCTCTACCACTATTACTAGTACTACTCTTTAATTCTTTATATAATCTCTTTACTTTTTTATAGAATTTTTACTAATTAAATAATACTATAGTTATTAAAAGTAGCTCTTCTAATAAGTATTAACCTAATAATAGCTATATAACTATATATTACTAAATTATTTATAATAAGGGTTATTACTAGCCCTTATAAGCCCTAGGGCTTTAAAAGATTAGTTCTTAAAAAGTTAATTATATATTTAAAATTAATACTAAAATAACTATTACTTTAGGTAATAAGTAGATATATAAGATAGCTTATAGTATATATAATTACCCTCCCTCTCTTTACCTTTTAAGCCACCTAATTCTTTACTACTAAATAACTAAATAAAAAAAGCTTAAGAGAAACCTATCTTTACTAAAGGCTTTACCTACCTAAGAGCTTAGTAATATCCTCTATAAAATATACCCTAAACTATAACCCCTTTTTATTAATAAAGATATATATAATAACTATTAGAAGATTAAAATTAAGAATTTAAATAGCCTAACCTTAACTTAATAATAAATATAAATTTTA